>CM035406.1:239586629-239591629 GCA_020310875.1 Ceratopteris richardii | reverse complement strand
CACATCATCTGAAATATAACCATTCAGAAAAGCATTTTTCACATCTAACTGACATAACTTCCAACCTTTGCTCGCAGCAACAGCTATGAGTGTTCTGATGGTTGTCATCTTTGCTACTGGACTATAAGTCTCATCATAATCAACTCCATATGTTTGAGCAAAACCTTTGACAACAAGTCTAGCTTTATATCTAGACACACTTCCATCTGCAAATCTTTTGGTCTTGTAGACCCACTTGCATCCAATAATCTTCTGGCTATTTGGTTTAGGAACTAAATCCCATGTTTGATTTTCCACCAATGCATCATGTTCTTCCTGCATAGCTTTTTCCCATTTTTCCTTACCTTTTGCCTCTTCATATGTAGAAGGGTCTTCATCTGCTTTCACTATGTAAGCATAATCTTTCGTAGCCAAATATGACGTATCATAACTGTACCTTGTAGGTTGCCATCTATTTCTTGATGACCTTCTGAGTTCTCCAGTCCTTGAGGATTCTGGTTCTTCACACTCAGGATCAAATCTTGGCCTTTCTTCAACTTCTTCCTGCACTTCATAATTTTCTTCTTCATCAATTATTTGAACCTTTGATTTACTTTTCTTCTGACTCACTTCTTCTTCATCACCTGTATTATTATTAACTGTTCCTGCATACCAAGAACTTTGCTCATCAAACGTAACATCTTTCGAAACCAGAAAATGTTTTGTGGATGGATTCCACAACCTGTATCCCATCTGTCTATCATCATAACCAATGAAAACATATTTTTCAGCTTTAGGTTCCAATTTGTGTCTTAATTGTGATGGCACATATGCATATGCCACACATCCAAATACTCTGCAATGATCTAGGGTAGGTCTTTTACCCCACCAAGCTTCATATGGTGTCATACCTTGCAGGGCTTTGCATGGTAACCTATTCACCAAATAAGTAGCTGTATTTACAGCTTCAGCCCACAAATAATTAGGGCAATTTTTCTCATTCATCATGGACCTTGCAAACTCAACAATAGTCCTGTTCCTTCTTTCTGCAACACCATTTTGTTGAGGAGAATATCTGCAAGTAACTTCCCTTTTTATACCTGCATTCCATAAGTAGTCACTGAACTCGTTGGAGAAATACTCTCCCCCTCCATCTGATCTTAGTCTCTTCAGTCTATGACCTGTAGTTCTTTCTGCATACGCATGATAATGTCTGAATGTATTGAATACTTCTGACTTATCTTTGATCACATAAATAGTGATCCATCTGGTAGCATCATCAACATAAATCACATAATATCTTGATCCATTTATACTGAAATCCTTTGATGGTCCCCACACATCTGTGTGTACCAACTCAAGCTTCTCTGAGTGCATAAAACCATGCTTGGTATAAGAATTCTTATGAGCCTTACCAAACTGACATGCCTCACATTTGTATGTCATATGTTGACCTGTAACATTAGGCAATCCAAGCACCGAACAATTGTTAACCATATCTTTAATACCTCTTTCATTGAAGTGTCCAAGCCTCTTGTGCCAAAGATCTAACTCAGAAATTTTCTGTCCTTCATATGTAAACATGGCCTGACCAACATTGCCTTGAATCTTCAGTGTAAACAGTCTTCCTTCTTTTTTTCCTGAAACAATCTGTTTATATCCCTGACTGGGATCTTCTACGTATACTCCTTCATTAGTGAATCTTACTTCATATCCTTTTTCAACAATTTGTCCTACACTTATCAAATTCTTAGGAATTGTAGGAACATACAGAACCTTACCCAATAAGGTACTGCCGTCTTTGGCTTTCACTGATCCAATCGATTGCACTTTATGCTTTGTGTTGTCACCTGTTTGAACAACATGATTAGAAACTTTATTCTCCAAATCAGTCATCAATGATATGTTTCCACTCAGGTGATTGCTACACCCTGAGTCAATGTAGAAGACTCTTTGATCTTCATTCTGACTTTCACAAGTAGCATTCAATATCATCGTTGAATCTTCCTTCTGTTCTGAAGCGTAATTGTAGTAGGTATTGTTATATTGTTGACTTTGGAATCCTCTCCCTGCATTTCTTCCAAAGTAACTCCTACCACCTCTTCCTCTGAAATTTCCTCTTTGATTTCTGCCACCTCTTCCTCTTGCATTGTAGCTTTGACTATATCCATTATTACTTTGAGTATTGTGCCAACAATCATTAGCTAAATGATTTGTCTTACCACAAATCCAGCAGGCTTTGCCTCCATCTTTGTTGTTTCTGCCTTTTCCTCTACCTTTGCCACCTCCTCTTCCTCTTAGGAAGTTGGCTTGGCTAGTTGTTCCTTCATCTTCATTTGCTTGTTGCTTTCCTTTGCTATTCTTCTTTTTATCTTTCGAGTACATTGCGTGACCTGCACTCTTGTCACCATCTCCTTTAACATCATTCTCAAATGTTAGCATATGACCTAACAATTGATTTAAATCTGGAGTGAAATGATCAAGCGATAACTCCGTAGACAAAATAAACGGCTTCCATTTGTCATCACCTCTTAAGCCTGTAAGAATTTGTCTTACCAATTTATCCTCTTCGATATCTTCATCAACAGCACCTAATGCATCTGCAATGTCTTTCATTCTTGTCACATAGTCTGAAACGGACTGAGAAGCCTTCTTCTTGAAGGTTGTAAACTCTGCCCATAAGGATGCCTTTCTTGACTTAGTAGTATTCTGGAAATGCTCCTCCAAAGCATTCCAAATGTCCGTTGCACTTTCAAGACCTCGAATATGAGGTAGCAAGTAATCATTTACTGCCATATAGATAATGCTTCTAGCCTGCGCATCTTTCTTCATCCAGTTTTTCAAATCTGCTAACTCTTCCCTAGTCGGAACACTAGGATCTTTGAACTGTGGCTTTTCTTCTTCTCCTGTGATATAAGCTATCAAATCTTTGCTCATAAGATGAGCTTCCATCCTCATTGACCACGCAGGATAGTTTTCCCTATCCAGTTTCTCTATCTGCAGAGAATCTCCCATCTTGTGTCTTCCTGTGTATTTAAAACTTCAACCTTTATGAATAATGTATGTACCTTTGCTTCAAATTAGACTCCGTTTGTCTTTCTTGATGTCGTATGATCTCTTCTTCAGGTTTCGCCTTCAAGCTTTCACCTTCTAGTTCTTCGGTTGTTGAATTCTTTGTAACTGCAGCAGTCGAGAACCTCCTTTCTTTGATTTTGGTGTCTCCTGCTCTAATACCACTGCTTGACTGATACCTGCTTTAATACCACTTTACCTGTTCTGATACCACTGTATCTGCTCTGATTCCACTGAACCTGCTCTGATACCACTGTCGGAGAGTGTTAATCTCCTTCAGAATAACCTACTCTTGTGATTAGAGCACCTCTATACCAAGAGTAAGTCAAAAACCTTCACAACACAAACATTCTACTGCACGATTTCTTTGAATTTATCTTCACAGGTTACTTTTGTCTGAAACTGTCATTCTGAACAGTCGACTTAACACCTGTAACTTCTAAGACTTGGTTCTCCTTGAATAGAACCCGTTTAAGCAAATGCTTCTGGTTACGAGTAGCTTATCTTCTAACTTAAAGATTAAGCCCTCACTCATGCAAAACTTTAAAGTATGCACTGAGAAATGATCAAAACATTGATCACCGAAAATGCGCCTGTTTCAGTAAACTTTGAACACTCAACACATACGAATGTTCCTACTGACAATTCTCGGTTTCTGTTTACAATCAAACTCTGAAACTTAAGCTATAGATTGATTAACTATAGACTTAGATATCCTCAATAGGATTTCACAAAACATCTATCACAAATGAAAAACACACAGAAATTTCGGCGCAACTTTTCTTCGATTACTCAGAAAGTTACAGTTGAGTGATGAGAGGAAAACTCAACTAACTTTTCATATGTCTCATGACATCTAACTTCTCATTCTTCTCTTCTATTCCTTTCTCTCTCGTATATGCTTCTAATGCCTATACACCTCTCATACTTTCTCTCACTATTCATCACTACGCGCCTCGACATTTTCAGGTATTTATAGATAAATTTGTACAAGCTTATAACGCGGACTATACTACTGTACATATGTGTACAATTTTTCCGGTTCTTCTTCCAAGCTTCAAAATTTGTTCTTTTCTTCCTCCTTTCATCCTTCAACTCTTCATGAACTGAAAACTGTAAAATTGATCATTTCTGGTAACATTCCGGTGACTTTCCTGTAATCTTCCGGTACTGTTCCGGTGCCTTCCGGTGACCTTTTTTAAGGAAATTTTTACTGAAGTCTCTGCGGACTTAAAGACCTTCAATTGTTGATTGTCTTGCACCAACATCTATCTTTCTATCTATCTATCTATCTATCTATCTATCTATCTATCTATCTATCTATCTATCTATCTTTCTATCTATCTATCTATCTATCTATCTATCTATCTATCTATCTATCTATCTATCTATCTATCTATCTATCTATCCTATCTATCTATCTATCTATCTATCTATCTATCTATCTATCTATCTATCTATCTATCTATCTATCTATCTATCTATCTATCTATCTATCTATCTATCTATCAATCTATCTATCTATCTATCTATCCATCTATCTATCGATGTATGGATCTATCGATCGATCTATCTATCTATCTATCTATCTATCTATCTATCTATCTATCTATCTATCTATCTATCTATCTATCTATCTATCTATCTATCTATCTATCTATCTATCTATCTATCTATCTATCTATCTATCTATCTATCTATCTATCTATCTACTTATCTATCTATCTATCTATCTATCTATCTATCTTCTATCTATCTATCTATCTATCTATCTATCTATCTATCTATCTATCTCTATCTATCTATCTATCTATCTATCTATCTATCTATCTATCTATCTATCTATCTATCTATCTATCTATCTATCTATCTATCTATCTATCTATCTATCTATCTTCTATCTATCTATCTATCTATCTATCTATCTATCTATCTATCTATCTATCTAT
>CM035406.1:239278431-239576629 GCA_020310875.1 Ceratopteris richardii | reverse complement strand
GAAAGAATGCAAAGATGTAAACAGATCATACAAGAAGCACAACTTCAGATTGGGGAAATAGAGAAAATCATCAAACAAAAATGAAGGGTCAAAAGCAACACAAACTAGGAAACATCTTGAACAGGAAGATCATTCACAAATAACCTTCCAAATCAATCTAGACAACCACTGTACAATTCTATATCAAATCACAATGGAAGAGTTGGTAAAACAAAATCCTCATTTACAACATAATATGAAAATTTGGGAAACAAGGTCAAAAAATCTAAATCCACAGCAACACGAATTGGAAGAATTGTGGTACATACCTATTGATAAAATAGGAGGATACTGTGAAGGAGAAGAAGGGAATTCAACTTTGAAAATACAATTTGGTGATACTCATGCTAAAGCCATATTAGATAGTGGATCTGGAGTGGCAATCATGACTAAACAAACTTGGGAGAAATGGGGGCAGAATGAGCTAATACCCACTAAAATGAGATTACAACTTGCAGATGGACATATAGAAAAACCCCTAGGAATCTGGGAAAAGGTGATTGTGGAAATATGTGGAATAGAGATAGAGCACACTTTTGCCATAGTTGAATTTCCACAATCTACCTCATATGAAATCATCTTAGGAAGACCATTTATGAGACAAATGCAAATTGTACAAGATTGGGGAAAAGATTGCTTATACCTTCAAAGCAAAGGAAGGATAACTAGAGTAAATTTAAGAAATGGTCAATATTATGATATGTCCCCTCAAGAATGGTTCAAGGTACATCAAAATCAGGAATCAAGTGAAGAATCGAGGAGTGAAGACCAGAATGACACAGAATCATCAATTTGGAAATGTAATGTGATAAGGAATCTCACACATAAAAAAAGGATGCTAAAAACAGAAAATTGTCTAGGAGAAAGGAAATCACAAGATGAAAGATACATACCACAAAAATTTAAAGATGAAGAGTTTGAGCCTTATGGTTGGAATCAGATTTTGACCACAATGGATTTGGCCAATGATGAATATGTGGGGTAAAATTCCAGAATGAAGAAGGATATGATATCTTTCATATAGGAATACAAATGATAAAGGTGTCAAAAACAGAGGAAGACCAAGAGGAAAGAATAATGATAAGAACAGGAAAAACACAATATCTAGAAGAAGTGGAAGCTACAGATGCTATAAAAGACAAAATCTCAGGAACATATAAAAAAAATAAAGACAAAAATAGAAAAAGATCAAGAAGTTGAAAAAAATAAAAAAATAAAGACAGAAGATCAACAATTTGATGTACATTCAAATTTCAAGACTTATGAAGTAGAAGATAGATTACTTCTAAAAATGAAGCCAAAAAGAGAAAAGAAAAAAGGGGAGGCATATGAGAATGAGGAACAAACTAAGAAGGTGATGATCACTCGAGAAGAGGAGGAGGATAGACACATTGTCATAGCTTATGACATGACAAATGAAGAAGAGGAAGCATTGAGGAAATTGGCTAAAAATTATAGGGATGTGTTGCTTATAGTTATAAAGATTTGAAAGGAATTGATCCTAAAATCTGTGAACATAAGATTCCTATTACTCCTGATGCAAAACCTAGCAAACAAAGACACTATACATTTTATGACAAATATTTTGCTAAAATAAAGGAAGAAATTGATAAATTGCTGGCTGCCAATTTCATCTATGAGATTGAGTATACAGAGTGGATATCTCCTATAGTTGTGGTACCTAAGAAGAATGGAAAACTCAGGGTATGTATTAACTTGAAAAAGATTAATGCTGCAACTATAAGGGATAGCTATCCATTACCAATAACATATCATCTTTTGGAAAGAGTTGTAGGTAAAGAGGTCTATAGTTTTTTGGATAGTTTCTCAGGATATAATCAAGTACCAATAGCTTTGGACGACCAACATAAAATTGCTTTTTCCACAGAATGGGAATCTATGCATTTAGGGTTATGCCTTTTGGATTAACTAATGCCCCAACAACCTTTCAAAGATTAATGTGTCACATATTCAAAGAATTCCTTAGAAATATAATGGAAATTTATGTGGATGATCTTTGCACTTTTTCATTAAAAAGATAAGATTGAAGGATCTGGAAAATACATTCAAAAAATGTAGAACATACAGAGTATGTTTAAATCCGAAGAAATGTGTGTTCTTTGTGAGGCAAGGGAGAATGTTGGGTCACATAGTTTCCAAAAATGGAATTTCAACTGATGAAAGAAAAATTAAAGCCATAATGGAACTTCCAAGACCAACAAATGTAAAAGAACTTCAAACGTTCATGGGACATTGTGGGTATTATAGAAAATTTGTACACAAGTTTGCAGACATTGCAAAACCTTTGTATGCATTGATCACAAAATTTGAGTGGACCACAGAATGTGACCAAGCCTTTGAGACTTTAAAAACTTGTTTGGTAACAACACCAATTCTAAAAACCCCACAATGGAATAAAAGTTTTCATGTTCATGTGGATGCTTCAAATTATGCTTTGGGATGTGTGTTAGCAACAAACCAATAGAGGGGAGCAAACTAGACCCCAATTGCTTATGCTAGTAGGCAATTGAATTCAACAGAAAAAAATTATACAACCACTGAGAGGGAAGGATTGGGAATGATTTTTGTTGTAAAAAAAATATAGACATTATCTTTTAGCTAACAAGTTTAAATTCTTTGTGATCACCAAGCCTTACTCTACTTGGTAAACAAACCATGTCACACAGGTAGGATAGTCAGATGGTTCCTTTTACTGATGGAATTTGAATTTGAGGTAGTGGTCAGACAAGGAAAAACTCATCTAAACAGCAGATCATTTGTCAAGAATCCAAACCAGAGAGCCAAGTTCACCTTTAGATGATGAATTACCAGATGCATAGTTATTCAAGATAGAGAGTGTTCTTGAGTGGGCCATGACTTTAGTACCTTTGCTAACTATGGGACCTTGCAGAACACCTGAAAACAACACACATCTAGTGTTACAAAATAGGAATTTTGTACTACTAGCTGGACATTTGTATCATTTCAATCATATGGGAGTGTTGGAATATTGTACTCCAGAAAATGAGTGACTGGAGTATTTAATGAAAGAACTTGGAGAAGCTTGTCGAAGGTAGAAAAGTGCGTTTCGAAGCGACGAAGTTTGGTCTAGCCAACCGGCACAAGACTAGCCCTTGAGCTTATGGAGAATCAAATAGACCTTATAGGCATGCAACAAGTGCAAAGAAACACACTATGTACTTTGGAGCATCAAGGAGAATGAGTCCATACAAAACAGATAGGTTCGCGGGTCGACTAGCTCAAAAAACTTACTATCTATGGAAGAGACAATGAACTTCAAATGCCCATAGCAACCAGCGTGATTACAGTTAGAAACAATCCTTTTATGGGAGTGATACACATAGGGTTGAGTGTATGGAATGCACAAAAGTATAAGGAATAAGCAAATATGCTATAGAAATGAATGCGACATTCACCAGTGGCACTTCCTATTTTTTAGGAATACGTAGAGATTGACCCCAAGACAGAAAAACTGAGATTTCTCCCAATATACTGAACTAAATGCTTTGCCAATTTACAGGCATAAACTAGACACTTATAGCTTTCCAATGAGTCATCTTGCACTCAATTTGGAGCTCTAGAGAGAGAGCAGCAGCCTCTGCAAGATCACTGTTGGCAAAGAAGATGATGCAGAGAATTGAAGGAGCAAGACAATGATGGTCACAAGTGTATGTATATTGCTTCCATGTAATGTAAAAGTGATTTCAAGTCTTTATATAGCCTCTAGGAGTGTTCCAAAACTTTTACAAGTTGAATTTGAATTCAAATGAAGGTGGAATGGTTGTTGGAGGGAATCAATTCACTTCCCTACAATCTAGGAAAAGTGAGATCTAGTTTGATCTACTTTTACATGATTTGATTTGCTTGATTGAATGCAACTTCAACCACCACAAATTCGTGGGTTTTGGGCTCTATCTTTATACCTTTACATGTGTAAAGCTCAAGGCTTTTACAACGGTAAATGAACCATCAAAATCTCTCAAAAAATACAATAAATGAGCATATGAAAAGAACTCTCCAACGGATATTCTTTCGACCCGATAGCCTTTGATGTAGATCAAATCCCCTCAAGCATAGTGTAAGCTTGATGTTCCAACATTTAAGAAGAGCTCATTATTGGAATCCTTGTGCTCATGCTTCCCTGATAGTCACCATAAGCAATCTCAATAGAATGGGAGTACATTGGCCTAAACAAGATTCAAGATGTAGAGAAATATATTTCTAATTGTCCAAAATGTCAATCTTTGCAAAATTCAGAGATTGCTGGCAAGAGGACATTTTTCAAGTGAGAGGACTGCTAAACTCATATTATATTCTGGTTTTTGGTGGCCAACTCTATTTCCTGATGCAAGAACATATGTGAAAAGATGTGACATTTGTCAAAAAGTAAGTCAACCAAATAAAGAGATAATATGCCATTAATACCACTTATTTCAGCAAGAGCATTCAGTAAATGGGGGATGGATTTCATTGGACATATACATCCTCCAGCAAAACAGTCCCATGCTGAATATATATTAGTAGCCACAGATTGCCTAACCAAATGGGCAGAAGCCAGGCTACAAAAAGGAATGATGCTCTGACCATTGCCATATTTCTTTATGAAAATATTATCACTAGATTTGGATTACCAATTGAATTGGTAAGTGATAGCGGGACTCATTTTTTAAACCAAGTAATAGAAAACATAACTGAGTATTTCATGATTAGTCATAGAAAGTCAGCCCCCTATCATCCACAAGCCAATGGATTAGCGAAAAGTACTAATAAAGTACTTTGTACTGTTTTGTCAAAATTGGTAAATACAAATAGGAATGATTGGGATTTTCAACTTAATCATGTCTTATGGGCTTATAGAGTGGCATACAAAACTGCAATAGGAACGACACCATTTAATTTGGTATATGGACAAAATGCAGTTTTGCCTTTACAGTTTCTCATTCCAACATTAAAGGTGGGAAGTCAATACAAATGGAATGGACATGAATTATCTGAGAGAGTGCTGGGAATTGGAAAAACTTGGAGCTTCTAGACTTGCAATCATGAGCATATATGCAGATAAGAGAAGGCATAAAACTTATCATGACGTTCATATTAAAGAGAAAAATTTGCAAGTAGGGGATTTAGTTTTGGCATATACAGTGAAGGAACATCAGAAAAAATTTTAGAAAAAGGGACATGGACCTTATATCGTCAACCAAATCAGTAACAGTGGAGCTATCCAATTAGCTAATATAGATGGAGAAATCATGCCAAATTTCATAAGTGGATGTAGGGTAAAAAGGTATGATCTTCCCTTAACTGTTCCTGAATGGAGAAGGATACGTCAGGCTCAAAACAGGAAAAAAGAAGAGGAAAAAATCAGATATGAGGCCCAACAAGAGGCAAAGGAAAGAATAAGAAAAGCCAAGGAGATTAGAGAAGTCTTCTTATGTGAAACACCTTCAAGAATGAGAGAGCATTTGCCTGTTATAACAATGAATTTTCATAATGAGCAGATCAAGGTTTTGATAGATTCAGGTGCACAAGTTAATTTGATCAGTTCAGTTTTGTTGGATAAGTTCAACTTTAAAAAGACTAAGAGTAAAACACTTATCAAAACATTGGAGGGGCAGATAATACAAAGCTTGTCATCACTATTTATTAAAGTAAAGTTCAATGAAGAAAATATGAAAATAGATTGTGAAGAATGGCCTGATCATATGGTGACTGAGAAATTAATTTTAGGACAACCATGGCAAAGGCAAGGTAAGGTAATCTTGGACTTTGAAAATATGAAGATTAAATTGGCAATAAATGACAAAAAGTTTTTAATATTTTTATTGAGTGATGAAGAACAGTAAATTCAATAGGACAATTATGCTTTAGATATGGAAGGATTTACTTTTCCACTAGAAGCTACAAAGGAATTACAAACAAAATTTCTCCATGACCAAACTTACTTCAGGCGAAAACAGCAGAATATTGAAAGAACCAAAGATTTTGAAAAGACAGTGCAAAGGTGGAAAAAAGTATGGAATAATCAGAAACATCTAGACATCAAGACATCAAGATAGAAAGGATGTGGAGACCGAGAACGTCCAAGCATTGCTTATCAACAAAATGCAGCAACACTAAATGGATCTGGAAACCAACGACATCTAAGTACTCTGTATGAAAAGAAGATTCTTGTACTCCAAAAAAGGAATCAACAGGAATTAAGTATTTTTGGGTAAAAAAATAAGATCTGCTTCAATGGAGAGAAAACAAGGGTGAAGATATTAAAATAGTTCAAAAGCATCAAGAGTCACAGATGAAGGAAAGGGCAAAAAGGTCATCAGATACACACTCTGAATTCTTATTAAAGAATTCGGAATTTCATCAGAATGGAATTATGACATGCTGGAAATTATTTCCATATACTTACCTCACCCTTTTTCTATGAAAAGAAATAGGAGGGGAAGAGAGAAAAGAGAAAATTACTATTAAAAAAAAGGAGAGAGAGAAAAAAACAACAACAACTCTTTTTTATATAAGTTATATAGCACAAGCAAGATATAGGTTATAATTTGGCAGGACTAAGTAGTCACTATTTAATTATTTTAGTCATTGTTTAATTATTTCCTTAAAATATCTAAATTCTCTTAAATTCATTCATTTCTTTTTCTTCTAATTATAAAAAAAAAAAGAGAGAGAAGGGAAGAGAGCACTAGACATCTTGCTACACATGTGATGATCACTTCAATTGAGTTATATATGTGATGCAAATAAGGAAGTCATGGTTCATCTGAGATTTTATTCGTTTCCATTACATCTCGAGATAAGTGTGTTTTATTTTTTAATTGTGTGACTTATGTGATGGGAGTTGTTGCAGAGCGAAGAAGAGCACAAGGCAGAGAAAAAGACGGGCCCCGAAATGTTTCCGATTTGGACACCTTATTTTTGTATCATAATCATTTTGTAATATATTTTCCGATGTAAACGCACTAGAGGAGTCCTCTAGATGCATCCCCACAGAAGACTAGTAGCTTACCCATGTAAATTATTAGGAAATTAGCCTTTTAGTGAATAAGAGCCGGTCTCTTGTGTGAAAGGACCATTTTTAGGGCACATGTATATAAGTCAATTTGTGTCTTTTCATCTCTGTATCATCTTCTTTGTGAACTGGTATGCATGTGTGTTGCTTAAAAAGAGTGTTAGGAAGTGTTGCATATCCATGAAAGTATTTGTTTGTTGTGGTTAAGGTGTGTGTGAAGTGTAGGAAGTGCTGAAGTGTAGGACGGTCATTCTTGCGACTCAGTATTTTGCTCATAACTTGAAGTAGAAACGTCAGAATTGAGTGAAAATACCCATTGGATGCATCTTCTTGAGAGCTTCGAAACGCATATGCTATTTGCTATATTCAGAGTTCGGAGCTGAGAGAAAAGCTCAATTTACTGTTGGCTACTGCTCCAAGTATCGTGACACCATGACTGATAGTTGAAGCTTGTTTCGATTAGTCTTTGCCTTGTTTGCACTCTTTGGGAAACTCATTTGCATTGATCATTATTTGAGTGCATGTCCTCATACACTCGGCTAGGTTTTGATACTCATCGGATTGATAAATAAAGTGTGAATCCCCACTATATGCACTTGAGGGCGATTGAGGTATAGTCTCTTTCTCCACAAGTCCGTAGGATTGTCCTTAGGTACACACGTTTTTGGCACCGTTGCCGGGGAGTGTCGAATCAAACCGAGCCATTCATGTGATGGTAAGTAGCTTTTAGCATTGAAGCAAGTAGAGGAGTTGTGAATTTCTCTTCTTTGGTAAGTCACATTCATCCGCACTTATTACTTCTCACTCTTGGAGTGTGTGTAGTGAGTTGTTAGTCTAGGGAAGTGAGTGGAGTGAGTAGAGTAGGAGGAGTAAGGGAGTAGGTTAAGAAGCTAGTGTAGTTATTAATCTTAGCTTTGTTGAAGTCTTTGAAGCTAGGAGATTTTTTCAACCGGTATAAAAACAAAAAACTATCATTTTTCAAGTCACTTGTCTCTAGAACAAGTATCGTGAGAGCAATCTGTCACGTGTCGTGAGCTGAGATCACAATTTGTGAGCTTTGCAGAGAGATCAAGAGAGATAAGAGAGTGGGAAAAGTGTAATAAAGTAAGTCTATGATCCAAGGGTCTGGCCGGTTCAGACAGATCTGAAATCGGACACCGTTTGGTCATCCGTGTGTATGACCAAAGATCTCGAGTTTAGACTTACTAGGAGGTCTTGTGCTCTTGTGAACAAGTGATCCACTTAGCTTAGTGGTTAAGTCTCAAGGATGTGAAGGACGAGGTCTTGGGTTCAATCCCCATGAGGTACATGGGAAGAGTATTTTGCCCAAAGAGCTCTAGAACCTTCTAGAAGCATCCATTGGACACTTGGCGCACATGTAGTTACATGGCTGACACTTGGATGATTAGCATCCACCTGCCCAAGAAGGCAGTCCCCTGGAGAGAGCTATATATAGAGGCATTTGGTTGGGAGGAGAATCATCTCTCTAGTATGTGGTGGTCGTAATCCTTGTTCTCTTGCATCGTTCATCAAAGTACAAAACCAGATAGTGTTTTGAATCATTTGTGCAAGGATGCCACCACAGAGATGAGACATGTTCTTCCAGTTTTAGAACATGACCATGTTCTTCCAGTTTTAGAACATGAGGCTCGGGGGTTGCCTACAGTATGTATATAGCTCTATTTTCGAGGACGAAAATCTTTTCCAAGGGGGGAAGAATGTAATAAAGTAAGTCTATGATCCAAGGGTCTGGCCGGTTCAGACAGATCTGAAATCGGACACCGTTTGGTCATCCGTGTGTATGACCAAAGATCTCGAGTTTAGACTTACTAGGAGGTCTTGTGCTCTTGTGAACAAGTGATCCACTTAGCTTAGTGGTTAAGTCTCAAGGATGTGAAGGACGAGGTCTTGGGTTCAATCCCCATGAGGTACATGGGAAGAGTATTTTGCCCAAAGAGCTCTAGAACCTTCTAGAAGCATCCATTGGACACTTGGCGCACATGTAGTTACATGGCTGACACTTGGATGATTAGCATCCACCTGCCCAAGAAGGCAGTCCCCTGGAGAGAGCTATATATAGAGGCATTTGGTTGGGAGGAGAATCATCTCTCTAGTATGTGGTGGTCGTAATCCTTGTTCTCTTGCAAAAAGCTTCCAAGGTGAGCACACTACTGATTCTTTGTGCATAACTTCTATTGAAATCAAGTTTTCAGAAAAAACGACTTGGGTCAAGTATCGTGAAGGCCATTCCGGGGTAGAGAAGGATTATTTTCTTAATCCAGGCTAAGAGGGGAGGGTAGATGCACTCTAAGAACATGTGTATGAACTCAAAATCTAAAAAAACACTTGCAAAAAATTGAAAAAGTGTCAAGTATCGTGTTCTCCCGCGGTTGAGGTATCGCAAAACCTAGGTATTGCGAACTCATGTGGCCGAGTATCGCAATACTTGCAAGTGGTTGAATATCATGTATCATTGAGAAATCCTCACGATACCAGCCACATATCGTATATCGTGTATCGCGGAAATCTGATAGCGATACCTGTCAAGTACCGTCTATCGTGAATTTTCAATCACGATACATATGACATATCGAGTATCGTCAAGGCCCTTCCGTGATACTTGTTGGATATCGAGTATCGCTAGAAAATTCTCGCGATACTTGTCAAGTATCGAGTATCGTGTTCACAGAAAATGATCTCTGTCTAGTATCGACTATCGTGGAGAATTCCCTCGTGGACTATCGGGTATCGTGTATCGTGAGTCTAATTGCAATATTTATCTGATATCGTGTATTGTGGGGGCAACCATCCCGATACCTGGCAAGTATCGAGTATCGTGAGACGCAGCAAGGTCAAGTATCGTGTATCGAGTTCATGAAGTATCGTGTATCGAGTTCATGAAGTATTGAGTATCGTGTTTACACGAGTATCGTGTATCGTCTTGCTCAAGTATCGAGTATCGTGGTACCTTTCTAAGTGTCAGATATCGAGTATTGTGGTATACTCTTTTGGAGTGGGATATCGTGTATCATGTTCCTTAGAGGAAGTTTCTCACTCACTCAAGTAAATTCCATAAATTGGGACCAGAGCAAGGAGCTTTGGAGGCTAGGAGTGGTTAAAACAAGAAGAGAACTTTTAAGTGAATGAACCTAAGGTCTGGGAGAACCCTAGGAAGCCGAAGAAGTGTAATCTCTTCAGTGGGAAGTGTAGCTGAACACAGTAGCCGTTCCCATTATTCGAACGCCTCTAGTGAGTCAGAGGAAGAAATTCCCATGGCTTCCGAGGATATGCAGAACATTGTACCAATGATTGGCATGATGTCAATTATTGAGGGAGAATATCGGACATCTTTGGAATATCTGAACACCAACCAAAATGAGATATCTATCTACCGAGATGGTCTAAACCGATCCGTGGCCAGACTAAAGAAAGCTTCAGAAACTTACATAGTGCCTAGGCCAGCAGTTAAGTATGCACGAGGATTTTATATGGAGAAGAGAGACATCCAGTATGTTGTTACGGAACACCCAGAAAGTATCAACGAACAAGGGGAAGAAGATAATGCTCATAACCTTAATGCAGAGGGACATGAAGAACAAGTGACCATTCCCAGAGGGAGATCTACTATTGTTAGGGTTTGGAGAGGAGACCTGGTTCCCCAAGATGACTCCTTAATGGATGTGTATTTGATCAATGGAATGGAGCATCTCCTTAGAGCCCACTCTTCATTATGGGAAGTAGCCCCTAACCCAGTTACTATCTATGAGTTACAAGATCCTGAATTCCCCACCATCATCACATATTTGGACAAAAACCATAGGAGGTACTGGCCTCTAACAGAGCTAGAAAGAGCAGGGTTGAAATATCAGAACATTCCAGTGTTCCCTCCTCGAGATCAAGCTACTACTTCTCAGAACCCTCAAGGAACCTTTCAAGATAATTCATATCAACATTCAAGACAAACACAACAAACACAAATCCCGGTTAGACCCCATGTGCAGTTTGCTATGCCTGCAAATAATCGGAACTATCGGCCTCAGCCACCTGTTGACCCAAGGAATAGAATCCCTGTCCCAGATAGACTACCTGTGGTAAGAGGACCTGGTATACCGATAGGAAGACCAGTTTTCCCTGTGATGCCTAGACCACCTGAGGCAGGAAGAAGATTAAGACCCATTCAAGTCGCCAAATGCATGAGAAACCATTATGATGGCTCTAGTGAACCTTACAATCATATAGCGGAATTCAAGCAAGTAATCAAAGCCGAACAAGTGGAAGATTTTTTTATCCAATATGAATCCTTTGGTCTAACTTTGACAGACAGGAGACCCAAATAATTTTCAAAACATGGAACAAGTTTACCAAGAATTAATTGAAGAATTCACCAAATCTGGGATTACAAATAACTCTTCCTCATTGATCCATAGTTTTAAGCAAGCTCCTACAGAATCAGTGAGATTGGCAGCAAGAAGATTCAAGCAGTATGTGGATAGATGTCTAGTGGAAGAGAGACCCACTCAAAACAAGATGGTGTCATTGTTTTTGGAAGGGTTAGTGAATGGATCATTAAGATCTCTTGTATATGTGAAAAGAGTTCAAATTTTGCAAGGCTGTATGAAAGAATGTATTGATCTAGAGGACAACCTAGCGGAAGATCTGAAAATGCCTCAAGGTAGCGTAAAAAGTGAAGATTCAGTCAGCAGCACATCAAAACCTAAGAACAATGTAGAGGAAATAGCCGACTTAGTAGCAAAGAAGTTGAACGTTCAAGGACAGAGGAACTACCCCAACAACCCAATGAGAGTGCCCATGCTTAGAAGATGTATGCATTGTGGAGGTGATCATCCCTCTCATTTGTGCACTAGGGGTGTAGTCACCCCACCTGCTTATGCTTACAATAGACCACCTATTTCGGGCCCTCTACAATATTGCAACATAGAACAAAAGTACACAAACCACAGTACAGAAAACTGTCCTTACAATCGGAAATCAAGACCAGTACAACCGCTCATGAGACCTTATGGATACCCTCAGAGAGATCAAGGAGGAGAAGCCTTTAGATATCCTACATATCAGCAGCAAGCACCATTACCACGACCTTATGCTTACCAAAATTACACTCAAACACAACCGTTTTTAGGGAAACAACTGCCCCATCCTCAAAATGTTGTCCAGTGAAAATGGATCAACCTGAAGAAAACTTAGAGAGAGCAATAGTTCCAGCCACACCTTTGACTAGTAATGAACCATATGACTCATCCTATGACCATAGTCAAGGAAACTATCCCAAGTATGAGAGCTCTATGATAGAATATGGACAAATGTACGAACCATATACATATGGCATGGAAGCACCAAATAATTCTTTGGATATGAGCAGGATTATGTGCCATTGATGTACACAGCTCCCAGAGCACCCATACCCTCCCGACCCATGAATAGACGGCCTGTACCTAGAGGACCATGTTATAGATGTGGAGGTGATCATTATATCAGAGAATGCACACTACCAAATCCACCACCACCACAGCGAGTTTGGGAAGGATACTGTAGTGATTGTGGTAAAGAACAAATTTTTAGAGATTGCCCCAAAAACCCCAACAAAGTTAACTCGAACATGCAAATCAACGTGATAGAAGTGATAGAGTCGTCTGGGAGTGATAAGGAGTACACCGTGCCATTGAAAGCAATAACAAGAGCTAAAGCCAGAGAGACACCAAAGGAAACTAGGGAGAATGACCAAAGCAACAGAGAGGTGAATACACCCACATCTCAAAGAGTTGAAGACTCAGAAGAGCCTGGAAAAAGTATCACAAGTAAACGAACACAGAGATGGAAGAATCGTAGAGATAGGATAAAGGAAAAGAAACTACGGCAATAGATGGAGAAGGAAAAAAATGAACAAGATAAAAAAGAAAAATAGAAACTTGAAGAAGAAATAAAAAAGGAAAGTATAAAAAAGAAGATGTAGGATCAGTTTTAGCAGATCCCATGCCAGAAGAGTTAGCCATGTGGATTCAGGCGTACCATGTGGCACAAAGCTTGAAGAAGAAAATAAAAAAGGAAAGTATAAAAAGAAGATGTAGGATCAGTTTTAGCAGATCCCATGCCAGAAGAGTTAGCCATGTGGCACAAATCAGAGCACGACCGACCATTGAACAACATGAAAAAGAATATCCTAGAGGTGACTTAGAGAAAGAAAGGTTGGAGATTTGCAAGAAATTAATTGAAGTAGCTCAACATACCTTAGAAAAACCTGTCTGTAGACTACCCAATTCACGAATTCCCGAAGAAGAATTCCAAGAGTATGTCATCCCTAATGACCCCGAGAAAACCAAAGAAGATGAGACACGTAATGAGAATCACTGCGAGGATAAAAGGGAAGGATCCATTGTCCCCGAAGTAGATGGAGAATGGCCTAAAGACTTGTGGGCAAGAGTCCAAGAAGACAGATGGAAGAAAGTGGAAGGAATAGAACCACCCTTTGAAGAGCTAGAAGTAGGAGGTGAATTAGAACATTTAATACCTGAGTTGAATTCAGAAGGATTATTACCATTCGACCAAAGTGAAAAGGCGAATGACAGTGAAAAGGTTCTACCAAATTACACAAGAGAATATGAACATAATTCAGAATTAAACTGCATTCCCTCAATAAGAAAAAAGGAACGGAACCCATCAGTCCAAACATCGGACATCATACAACACCTTAGAAAGGTAAAAATCCCTTGCACTCTGACATTGGAAGAATTGTTGAAGGTCAAACCACATTTGAAGGAGAAATTAACCAATCAATTGGAGATCAAGGAGAAAGAGAAGGAGATGCCTCATGAAGTAAACACAGTAAAAATCCCAGTCGATAAGGTTGGAGATTTTAGTGAGGGAGATGAAGGAAACACGTGTCTTCTAATTACCTATAGGGGTTATACCACTAAAGCCATCTTGGATTCTGGAGTTGGAGTAGGAATTGCAACTAAAGAAATCTAGGAGAAATGGGGAAAACCAGCTCTAAGACCAACACGCATGAAGATACAAATGGTAGACGAACACACTGAATGACCCTTGGGATTATTGGAACGGGTAATTTTTACCACTTGCGGAGTTGAATTGGAGCACACCTTAGCGATATGTCAATTTTAAAGGGCTAGCAATTATGAAATGATACTTGGAAGACCCTTCATGAGACAGCTAAAGGTAGTGCAAGATTGGGGAAAAGACGCAGTATACTTACAACATGAAGGAACCACAACAAAAATAAACCTCCACACATACACGTATCAAGATGTTCCCCCCTTGCAATAAAATCAGATTCATAAAGAGGAAGACGAGCAATCAATTCATAGTATAGGTTCAAGTGATCAATCATGGATGAACGAAGACACTCATCTATGGATATGTCAAACTGTGAAAAAGGAGGAGGATAGAAGGAAAGGATGGTAGCAAAGGCAGGGAATAGCTAGATCTGTACAAGATCCAGCTTACATGCCTCAAATATTCCTAGATGAAGAATTTGAACCTCATGGTTGGATGGAGATTTTAGCCACTCTCGACGTGTGTGTAAACGAAGAAGTGATAACCATGAATGAATGCATTGACGAGGAAGGATATGACGTTAGCCTATATGTGGTAGTTCTTCAAGAGGCTGAAGAAGGGGAAGTAATTGAGAAAGAATGGAAGGAGGATTACGAGAGCATTGAAATGGAATATGAACATATGGAAATGGAAAATGAAACTCAAAGAGTAAGTGTCATACTTAATGAAATAAATCAAGAAAGGACAAAGGAAGAAGGGTTTGGATTAGATAAAGTAAAAGATGATGAAGAAAACAAGCCTCAAGACCAATTTGAAGTGCCTGCCCACTTCAAAAAATATGAAGTAGAAGAGAGGAAAATTGCTATTCAAATGCCAAAACGAGAAGCACATCCAGGAATAGCATATGACAACAAAGAGCAGACCAAGAAAATAGTAGTAAGCTTAGAGGAAGGAGAAGAAAGATGTACTTTTATAGGTCAAGACGTCTCAATGGAGGAAGAACAAGAGTTGATACGACTCATTCAAGAATATAGGGATGTCTTTGCCTGAACATATAAGGATTTGAAAGGACTTGATCCTTCTATATATGCCCATAGAATCCCTATAACATCTGAAGCTAAACCTTCCAAACAAAGGCCATACACATATAATGATGTATACTGAGTGAAAATTAAGGAAGAGATAGACAAGTTGTTAGACGCTGGGTTCATTTATGAGATCGAACACACAGAATGGGTGTCACCTTTGGTGGTTGTACCGAAAAAGAATGGTAAGCTAAGAGTATGCATTAACCTGAAAAAGGTAAATGCTGCCACCATAAGGGATAGTTACCCATTACCCATCACGAATCATCTTTTGGAAAGAGTGTTAGGGAAGGAAGTTTATAGTTTTTGGACGGCTTTTCAGGGTATAATCAGGTAGCCATCGCTCCTGAGGACCAACATAAAACAGCCTTTGCAATTGAATGGGGAGTATACACCTTTAGGGTTATGCCTTTTGGCCTAACCAATGCCCCAGCCACTTTCCAAAGATTGATGTGCCATGTATTCAAGGAGTTCCTGAGAAAGAGTATGGAGGTATACGTAGATGACTTATGCACTTATTCTGCTATACGATCAGAACATATACCCGAACTAGGAAAGATCTTTGCGAAATGTCGACAATATAGAGTATGCCTTAATCCAGAAAAGTGTGTCTTCATGGTTCGACAAGGAAAGATATTAGGACATATTGTCTCTAAGAATGGAATCTCAATGGATGAAGACAAAATCAAAGTAATTCTGGAATTACCGAGACCAAAGACTGCTAAAGAAGTACAAGCATTTATGGGACATTGCAGATACTACCGAAGATTTATACATATGTATGCCATAATTGCTAGAATTCTTTATGCATTATTGTCTCAGTTTAATTGGACTGAAGAATGTGAAAAGGCCTTTAACGAATTAAAGAGTCGATTAAGTTCAGCCCCAATCCTTGGAGTACCTAATTGGAACAAACCATTTCACATTCATGTAGATGCTTCCAAGTTTGCCATTGGTTGCATCCTAGCTCAACCTGCAGATACAGAAAAGTAGATCACCCTATAGCCTATGCCAATAGACAATTGAATCAAGCAGAACACAATTATACTACGACTGAAAGAGAAGGTCTAGGAATGGTGTACACAGTAAAGAAGTTTCGACCCTACTTATTGGCAAACAAATTTAAATTCTTCATTGATCATCAAGCCCTACTGTACTTAGTTAATAAGCCTTGTAATACAAGACGACTAGTACAATGGTTTCTATTGCTGATGGAAATTGATTTTCAAGTAGTAGTCAAGAAAGGGAATACCCACATTAGAGCAGATCACCTATCAAGAATGACACATGGAGAACCACCCATAGGAGTACCTGATCATCTGCTTGACACGTACCTTTTTAATCTCGAAGTATGTCCCCAACGGGCAAAAAAGTTGATCCCAATACTCACATATGGACCTAAACATGGGATCTCTCCAAACCAAAATCAAGATTTATGGGAGACAAAACATCTTCAGATCATTGCTGGAAGCCTATATCACCAAGACTCAAGTGGATTACTCATGAGATGTGTGGAAGAGGAGGAACAAGAAATGTGGCTTCAAAAAGCACATGTAAATCAATGGAGAACTCATTTAAATGCAAACGGAACATGGCAAACATTGAAGAGATTAGGCATATATTGGCCAACCATGCAAAGGGATACACATAACTATGTATCAGCCTGCCCAACTTGTCAAGAATGGAATCCAGAAGAGAACTCTAATTTATGCTACTCCACCGTAGCACCAAGATGGAGCATGCCTCTGGTGAAGTTCTTGAAGACCCAAGAATACCCAGAAGGAGCCACTCTAGCAAGGAAACGTGCACTTGTAGAACAAAGCAAGGACTATGCTCTCATAGGAAAACAACTCTTTAAGCGAGGACGAGATAATCATTTATGAATGTGCATTCATGAAGACGAGTATCTTGCTGTCCTAGAGATGGCACATACAAGAGCTGCAGGAGGACATTTCTCTGCAGATAAAACTGCAAAAATGATTCTCTTTGCAGGAATGTGGTGGCCAACTCTACATCAAGATGCAGCAATGTTGATGTGTAAAACACCACAAGAAATGAATTAATGTGACACTAGAACACCTCTATGGTCACCATTAACTCATTGCTACTCCAAACTTTGAGAAATGATAGCCGAAACCAAGAACTTTGCTTCTTCAGATTTTTCTAGTCACTAAAATGACATACCTTCAGTATTTTGCTAATTTCTCCTATCTCAAGTATTATTTCTCCATGAAACTCTGTAGGCTGAAACTAGAAGAGTAGAGCTTTCCAACAAGCTATCATATGCATCAAACGGATCTCTAGAACTCAAGTTATGGCCCTCACAAGATGACCCTGTATGACCTTCCAAAACTGAAATTTTTGCCTGTTTTAGTATTCCTGGGTGTCTAAAAATAAAAATTCGATGCCTAGCATCGAATTTCAGTCAAGGTTGATGCCAGGCATCGACTTTGAGCTTTTTTAGGCTTTTTTTCTGCACCAGAAATACTCTCTTTTACACACACATGAAGAAGACCACTTGTATGCTAGAAGTCGATGCCGGGCATCCACTTTATGCTAAAACTCGATGCCAGGCATCGAGTTGCTCCACAAACTTCATGTTTTTAGAAGATTCAACAACAGGTAATACACAGAGAATGAAAACAATGACTTATCAGCCAAGATTTGATGCCAGGCATCGAATTGCTCAGAAAACTTGAACTTTTGAATTCATCACATAGTAGGCAAGCATGGAGATGATGGAGAGAGACTCATACACAGAACTTTACTCAGTTCTTTCTCATAGCTATGGAAACTCAAAAGTTTTACAGATGCTTTCTCACTCAGAGAAGCCCGACTATACTCAGTCGTATAAAATGAACTCCTTCTTCTACTTCTTCTCTCTATTCTCTCTCGCTCTCTCTCGCCGTCAGTTGATACAAGCTAACTTATATAGATTTTTGTATTCTCGTGATTTTAAAAAACTTCTAGAACTAAAGTGAACTAACTTTACAAATATGATACACTTGTGAATTTGTCCCTTCACATAGGCATGGGGTTTTCTTCCTAAGATTTGACCTTCAAATATATGTCCAATTAGTGATTGTTTCTCCAATACCTCCCCCTCAATCACTAATTGACATTCCCTGTTTCTTCATATCATCTTCTTTTCTTTTACTCCTGCCATGCTTTTGAATCTGCTGGTCTTCACACCATCCAAGCTCTTTGTCATTATGTCTGCTAACTGATCTTTAGTAGAAATGTACTCCACTTCAATCTCCTTCTCCATTACCTTTTCTCTGAGAAAATGATAGTGTATCTCTATGTGCTTTGTCCTTGCATGAAATACTGGATTTGTTGCAAGATAAACTGACCTCATATTATCTCCATGTATTGTAGGTGTACCTTGATCAATGCCTAAGCTCTTGAACAATGTCTGCATCCATATGACTTCCTTAGCTGCTTCCACAAGTCCTTTGTACTCTGCTTCAGTTGATGATAATGCTATTGTATGTTGTTTCTTTGAACACCAACTTACAAGCTTATCACCAATGTATATCATGTAACCATGAGTTGATCTTCTCTCATCTTGGTTACCTGCCCAGTCTGAGTCACTGTAGGCTCTCAACTTCAAATCTGATGTAAAAGGATAATATAATCCTTCCTTTATAGTTCCTTTGATATATCTGAGAACTCTTTGACCTGCAATCCAATGTGAGTCTTTTGGACAATGCATGAATTGTGACAAAACTCCCACTGCATAACTAAGATCAGGTCTTGTTAACGTAGCATAAATCAAACTACCCACAAGAGATTGATACTTCCTCATATCTTTGTATTCTACACCATCATATTTACTGAGCTTGTGATTAACTTCAAGTGGAGTTGAAACTTCTCTGCAATTTTCCATATCAAAATTCTTCAACAAGTTCAGAAGATACCTTTCTTGTGACACATATATGCCATGATCTGTATAAGTAACTTCCATTCCAAGAAAGTATGAAAACTTTCCTAGGTCACTGATCTTAAACTCTTTCTCAAGTAATCTCTTTACCTCCTTGATTCCTTCATCTGAAGTACCTGTGATTATAATGTCATCTACATAAATACAAATGTAGATTGTACCTTCCTGTGTTCTTTTGATGAGTAGACTTGGATCTGCTTTTGAACTTTGATATCCAAGATCATTGAGATACTTCACCAGTCTATAGTTCCAAGCTCTTGGAGCTTGCTTCAATCCATACAATGCTCTTCTCAACCTGCAACTTAAATTTGGATACCTGGAATCTATAAACCCTTGAGGTTGTTCCATGTATACCTCATCTGATATGTATCCATTCAAGAATGCATTTTTTATATCCAATTGACTTAGGGTCCATCCTTTTGAAGCTGCAATAGCAATGATTGTCCTTATAGTTGACATCTTAGCTACAGGACTGAATGTCTCATCATAATCTATGCCATAGGTTTGGGCATAGCCTTTCACCACCAGTCTAGCTTTGTATCTGGCTATACTTCCATCTGCAAGCTTCTTCACTTTATAAACCCATTTATTTCCAATTACTTTCTTACCATTTGGTTTAGGAACAAGTTCCCATGTCTTGTTCTCCTCCAGTGCATTGAACTCTTCCTTCATTGCTTCTTCCCATTGTTTCTTACCTTTAGCTTCATCATAGTTCTAAGGTTCTTCATCATCTTTGACCATATATGCATAGTTCTTCTGAGTTATGTAAGAAGTATCATAAGAATACCTTTCTGGTTGTCTTCTAGTCCTGCTTGACCTTCTTGGTTCACATTCTTCATAAGTGTCTGGATACACCTCTTCATCAAATATAGGAGCTTCTTCATTCCTTCTTGTTAATCCACTTCTGGATGTACTTGCTTGCATATAGTCTTCATCTCTATTCACCTGCACAATTGATTTTCCTTTCTCACATCTTCTTACCTCTTCTACAAATTCTTAAGCTGTGTGACTTTGATCTGCATACCAACTTTTCTGTTCATCAAATGTAACATCTCTAGAAACAATAAATTGTTTGGTTAGAGGATTCCACAATCTGTAACCCATCTGCTTTTCATCATAACCAATGAACACATATTTTTCTGCCTTTGGTTCAAGTTTATGCCTAAGCTGTGATGGCACATAAGCATATGCAATTGATCCAAACACTCTACAATGATCTAGTGTTGGTTTCTTACCCCATCAAGCTTCATATGGAGTCATTCCATTTAGAGTTGCACATGGTAATCTATTCACAAGATATGTAGCTGTATTTACAGCCTCAGCCCAAAGATAATTTTGACAATTCTTCTCCTTCAGCATAGCTCTGGCAAACTCAACCAAAGTCATGTTCCTTCTTTCTGCTACACCATTTTGTTGTGGTGTATACCTGCAAGTTATTTCTCTCTTAATACCTGCATTCCAAAGATAATCATTGAACTCTTGGGAGAAGTATTCTCCCCCTCCATCAGACCTCAGTCTTTTAAGCTTTTGACCTGTGACTCTCTCTGCATATGCATGAAAATGCTTGAAAGCTCCAAACACTTCTGATCTTTCCTTCAAAACATATAATGTTATCCATCTTGTAGCATCATCAATGAAAAGAACATAATACCTCGAGCCACTGATAGATCCTTCTTTTGTTGGTCCCCATACATCTGTATGAATGAGCTCAAGTACTCCATCATTTTTGAAACCTTTCTTTTGAAATGGTAACCTATGTGCTTTACCCATTTGACATGCTTCACATTTATAAACCATATGTTGACTTTGCACATTTGGTAATCCTAGTACAGACTGATTAGCAACCATAGCTTTGATTCCTCTTTCATTGAAATGACCTAATCTCTTATGCCAGAGATCAAGTCCTGTAATCACTGCTTCACCATGTGTGAGCAAAGCTTGACCAATGTTCCCTTGCACTCTTAAAGTAAAGAGTCTACCTTCTTTCTTACCAGAGACAATCTGATTATATCCATTCTCTGGATCTTCCACAAATACTCCTTCATTTGTAAACCTGACTTGAAAACCTTTTTCAACTATTTGTCCCACACTAATCAAGTTTTTAGGTATTGTAGGAACATACAAAACATTGGTTAGCAAATCTGCTCCACTCTTGCATTTCACTTTTCCAATTGAATGTACACTATGTCTTGTATTATCACCTGTTTGAACTGTATGACTAGAAATGCCTTTTTCCAATTCTGACATCAATTCTATGTTTCCTGACAAATGATTAGAACATCCAGAGTCAATGTAAAATACCTTTAGATCTTCTTTATCTGATGTGTTGATTGAATTCATCATCAATGATGTATGACTTTCATTCTGTGTGTCATTTGCATAGTTGTAGTAGGTGGTGTTGTAGGATTGATTCTGTCCCCAACTTCTTCCTCCACCTCTACCATAGCCTCCTCTTTGACTTTGTCTACCTCTTTGAAAATTACTTTGAGATCTTCCACCTCGGCCTCTGCTATTGTTGTTTTGATTCTGGTTTGATCCTTGTTGATTGTGTCAACAGTCATGAGCCAAATGATTACTCAATCCACAGATCGAGCAAGCCTTCTTGTTGTTATTTTGATTACCTCTTCCTCTTCCAAAGCCTCTTGCTCTTCCTCTGCCAGTGCCTTTACCTCTTGCATAATAAACTTGAGAACTCGACTCCTCTTCATCCTTTGATTTACCTTTATCTCCTTTCTTCTTATTCTTCATGTACATTGCAGAACTTTGTCCTTTATCTCCATCTCCCTTCAAGTCTTGCTCATATGTGAGCATCAAACCAAGCAATTGATTCAAATCTGGAACATAATGATTTAATGAAAGTTCTGTTGATAAGACAAAAGGTTTCCACCTTTCATCCCCTCTCAAACCTGCAAGTAGTTGAGCAATCAATCTGTGATCTTCAACATCTTCATCTATGGATCCAAGACTATCTGCAAGATCCTTCATCTTAGTGACATAATCACTAATGGTTTGACTTGGCTTCTTCTTGAATGTTGTAAACTCTGACCATAGACTTGCTTTCCTTGCTTTAGTAGTGCTTTGGAAATGATACTCCAATGCGTTCCATATATCTTTAGATGATTCCAATCCTCTGATGTGTGGTAGCAAATGATCAGAGATTGTATTGTAGATGTAGGCTTTTGCACTTGCATCCTTCTTCTGCCAATGCTTTAAAGCATCAAGTTCCTCTTTCTTTGGTCGGCTTTCATCTTCAAATACTGGCTTCTCTTCTTCACCTGTTACATATATCATGAGATCCTTACTCATAAGTAAGGCTTCCATTCTCATTACCCATGCGGGGTAATTATCTCTGTCCAGTTTGTCAATGGAGATATGATCTGCCATAGTTCTTTCCTTCTGCTGCAACCTGTGAGCTTAAAGGATAAAGGATAATACGTTTTGAAGTTCTTTTTGTATGAGGATACTTTTGAAGTAGCCTTTTGATGCCTTGTGTCTTCAAATGCTTCACCTTTCAAACTTTAATGGAAAACTTTACAAAACTTCTCGTAAAATTCGATGCCTAGCATCGAATTTCAGTCAAGGTCGATGCCGGGCATCGACTTTGAGCTTTTTTAGGCTCTTTTTCTGCACCAAAAATACTCTCTTTTACACACACATGAAGAAGACCACTTGTATGCTAGAAGGCGATGCCGGGCATCCACTTTATGCTGAAACTCGATGCCAGGCATCGAGTTGCTCCACAAACTTCATGTTTTTAGAAGATTCAACAACAGGTAACACACAGAGAATGAAAACAATGACTTATCAGCCAAGATTCGATGCCAGGCATCGAATTGCTCAGAAAACTTGAACTTTTGGATTCATCACACAGTAGGCAAGCATGGAGATGATGGAGAGAGACTCATACACAGAACTTTACTCAGTTCTTTCTCATAGCTATGGAAACTCAGAAGTTTTATAGATGCTTTCTCACTCAGAGAAGCCCGACTATACTCAGTCATATAAAATGAACTCCTTCTTCTACTTCTTCTCTCTCTATTCTCTCTCGCTCTCTCTCACCGTCAGTTGATACAAGCTAACTTATATAGATTTTCGTATTCTTGTGATTTTAAAAAACTTCTAGAACTAAAGTGAACTAACTTTACAAATATGATACACTTGTGAATTTGTCCCTTCACATAGGCATGGGGTTTTCTTCCTAAGATTTGACCTTCAAATATATGTCCAATTAGTGATTGTTTCTCCAACAAGCAACATATATGCAACGATGTGATACTTGTCAACGAACGAAATATCCAATTAGAAGAGATGAAATGCCGCTGAATGATGAGTGCCAGAGCCTTTACTAAATGGGGAATAGACTTCATAGGACCTATTAGCCCACTAGCTAAAGGATCTCATGCTGAGTACATAATTGTAGCCACAGACTATTTGACCAAATGGGTTGAAGCCAAAGCAACCAAGAAAAATGATGCAAGAACTACAACCAAGTTTCTCTTTGAGAACGTTTTCACTAGATTTGGATTGCCGATAGAAATTGTGAGTGATAGAGGCACGCATTTTGTGAATGAAGTAATAGAAGCCTTACTGAATGAATTCTTGGTAATTCATAAGAAATCAGCCCCATATCACCCACAAGCCAATGGCCAGGCCGAAAGTTCAAATAAAATCTTGTGCACAGTTCTCACGAAAATTGTGAACAATGGTAGATCGGATTGGGATAAACAATTACATCATGCTTTATGGGCATTCCGAGTAGCCTACAAGACCGCCATACAAACTACTCCTTTTAACTTAGTGTATGGACAGAATGCTATTTTTCCAATTGATTTCTTAATACCCACTCTCAGAGTAGCAAGAACTTATGAGTGGACGGGACATGAACTATCAACTCAATTGGATCAAATAGAGAAGTTACATGAAACAAGGTTACAAGCGGTAGTAGGGATTTATGCTGCAAAAAGATGACAGAAGGCATATTTTGATGCTCATATTAAAGATAAAAATTTGAAAGAAGGAGAATTAGTTTTGGTATATACTTTGAAACAACATGCTAAGAAATTACAAAAAAGGGGATATGGCCCGTTAATCATCAATCGCATCTCCACAAGCGGAGCCATCAGTTTAGCAACCCTGGATGGAGACATAGTACCAAACTATATCAGTGGATGTCGAGTGCAAAAATATCTAGAGCCATTGACTGAAGAGATAATGTCACGATTAATAATGGGTAAAAATAGGCGCATGGAGGAAGAAAGAATACGAGAAGAAGCTAGGCAAGAAGCACTAGAACAAATCAGGAAAAGAAAAGAGTGGATGAGAGAAAGATATGAGAGATATCGACTAGGCGAGGAACTCGTCCCAATGGCTAATTTTAGAGCCACTGAAAACCTAAGTCAGCAAAGGACGCAACCTTATTTGAATTTGGGTGCTGGAACGAAAGAATACCACTTGGTAGATGCTCTAATTGACACAGGAGCCGCTATAAGCTGTATCGAATTTTCATTGACCCAAAACTCAAGGAACAATTACGTCCATCTAAGGCACAACTAATAGGAATGGGAGGAACATTTATTCAATGTATCGGAGAGATCACATTACTTCTACATTTTGGAAACAACACAATGGAACAAAAACTCTTAGTATGTCATGACCAAGACATATTAGAAGAGCTTGTGTTAGGCCAAGATTGGATATACGAATACAAAGTGACTATTCGATTGGCCTTAGGATACATCTCGGCCAAGATAGGACATCGTGAAGTATTCAGCATGCTAGACAAATGACCAATCAAAGCCAAAAGTATATAACTGAGAACTCACTTAAATGAGCACAATGACAAATGTATGTTCACTCACACTATGGAAACCCCTTCATCGAATACTTCTTGTGCGGACACAACGAATCCTGATGGCACACAATTCTCTAATCGAGTCAATCACATGATTAGTGTACTATTAAAAAACAGCCTCAGTGAGGAACCGAGCACCAGAGAGACAAGTCAGCAAGACTCTTACGAATCTGCACACAACAGGATACACCCCGTTCCATACACTAGACAGGCTTGGATCCGAAAAGATCAAGTGAAAGCGTATCTTCAACAATAGAATTACTCACAACATTAGAACAAATGACAGAATAAAAATACAAATCATTTTGGACACCTAGTTCCACCAAGAATTGCTCGAGTATGGATTTTGAAGAAGGTGGTAGCTACCCAGCCGGCCTGAACACAAATATGGATTCCCAAGTCATGTACTCAAATGACAATCATCAAAAAGGATGAGTCAAGGCACAAGGAGAATCAGTATGATCTAAAGGCAAAACGACAGAAGATAAACCGCTACAGGATAGAGCAGGAATCTACATACGATTCACACGTCGTTCCAAGATTCAAAAAGCAGACAAAGTAGAAGCACCACATGAGAAGCACCGCATTCACCAAGAATGTTGGGAACACAATCTGTCCCAACAGAATAAAGCAAATTTGGAGGCCGAAAGGCAAGACAAGCTGTATACATCTACAAAATAATTCGAGTTGCACACATTTGGAGTTACCAGAACCCAAAGTATGCATGATAGGGCCACATTACAAGGCCAAGCATTCGGCACCTTCTTCTTCTACTTCTAAATAGTGATGCACATTACCCTCTTGGGGAATAGGAGAGCACTTGTACATCATCTAAGAATTCACTCAAAAATTAATAACCGCTTCAGCTATGAACTAACTTTTCTGTTTTTCTTTCAGACAAAAACATAAAGATATCTAAAAATATGAAAAATCCTAGGTATTACCTTTCTCACACCCACGGGGAAGGGACGACACCATTCACGCGGAGAGTTGCCGATCTAATAAAGGATAAATGAAGGATGATTCTTGATACCATCTTGTCACTAATTAATACTCTATATTGAGTGCAGATGGCATCTTCTAATTTCGAGGCTACACAAGAAGAAGAGATCCAACTTCTTCCCTTGGAATCAATAACTAAAGCAAGAGGTCATTGGTTTCTGGAGGACCAACAATTGTCCGAACTCATTTTCATGGCAACCATCAAGATTATGGATAGGGATCACTACTTCCCTATCATGTCACAAGATTTCAAGACTATCATACAAGGATTACCGCGCATGACGGATGTCTGGACACAAGTAGGAATTGATGCATTCTTAAGACTACCTATCTATATGCCAGATTTCCAGAGATGTACACACAACTCAATTCACTCATGAGCTAATTAACAGAGCTTTTGGATGGAATCAAGAGGGACTCACAAATGTCAAAGATGAATGTCATGACCCGAAAAAGAGAACATTTGTGGAAATCAACAGAATGGATATTGAAGAGTCTGTTCGCTTAGTTCACCAGCATTTTTGCTTTCCAAGTATGCATAGATACATAACACCTCAAAAGATTGTTGTGCAACTACTCTCACATGCTATGAGACAAGTGGGAAATAAAGTAAACATGACTCCATATGTTCAAGACCGCCTATTTGAAGCAAAGAAGAAGTGGGGTCAGAAAAAGTTGTTGAATGGTAGTTTGGCCTTGACCCTACTCATTTATGAGGCACTTGACATGAAGAATTGCTTGCGCTTGATGCCGACATCAACAGAGCTAGCGAAATATGCCAAGTCAGCGACTGTTCCAAAGAAAAAGAAAACAGCCATATCTATTGAAGAAGTGGGAACCAATTCAAAGAAACCCATGAGGGGGACTAAATGACTAAGAGAGGAAGAAGCTCAAGAGACACCACAATCAAAGATAACACATATATTGCCAAAGATTCCGATGACACAACAACCAATTACAAAAAGATACCTCTCTACAGCCCTGGAAGAAACGCATCAGTATATGCGGGTGCAAGTAAATTTGAACATTCAAGGTCACCATTACAGACAGGCAAGCCAAGAAAAGAAACACAAAGATAAAGAACATACTCCAAAACAATCTGCCAGATACAAAGAACTAGGGTTAGAAGATTCGAGCTCTGATGAAGAATCCAGCCCAGAGAAGGACACCTTAGACACTGATATACGAATTGAAATGAACAACAAAGAATGGGCAGAAATAAATCAGGTTGAAGTCACACCTGACAATCAACAACCAAAAGCACAGCACCAGGAAGTACAAACTGAACAGGAACACTTGATTCAGTTAAATAATCAGTCAAAGATAAGCATCAAGGAAGTTCCAATTAACTAATAAAGATGTAGTGCCACCTATCAAAGAAGAAATACAAACTCTAGTGGACCAGGAAGCAGGCCTACAACAAAATAAGGAGCCAATTGTGATTGAAGTGCCTGATGATACACCTCAAGGTAAGATTGACTAGAAGGAGGCTGAGCCAAGCATACAACTTCATATTAGGCAGCCCCATGATACAACATTACACGTTGCATGAGGGAAAGATGTTACAATAGGAGAAGAACCTAGCATCCCTACCACATGGTTAAATGTGGATGTAACTCAATTGAAACCTGTTGTCAAGCAAATGATACAAATGACCATGGACACACAACAGCAAATGATGGACACAGATGCAGATTACGACAAAGCCATGCAGGAAAAGAACCAATTTCAAATCATGAGTGAACAATTGTCCGCACAGCTCATCTAGGCCTAGCAAGAGTTTTCAGCCAAAGGAAGGGAGATAACCTCCGTTAAAGAGCAATGTAACACCTTGATGAAACAGCATCATCAACTCCAGGCACAATTAACAGATTTACAAAGACAACTTGAAGCCAGCGAAGCAAACAAGGAGAGAATGAAAGTTAGAAGCAACTTGCTAGAAACACAATTAAAAGTATACATGGAAGAAAATGATAGTTTGCGTAACAGAAATAAAGAATAGATGAAGGCATTACTCTATGACCAGCCTATAGAAAAACAAGAGACTTCTGCTACTGACTAGAAAGAATTAAGAGATCAGATTGAGAAGTATGCAGAATTGCTGAAGCAAGATAAGAGAAGAATGGCAACGTAAGTACGTTCAAGAAACCACTGAGCTAAAAAAGCAGCTGAATACGGCCAATGGAAAACTCGCAGTATGTTACAGTGAAAATATGGATCAGGTAGCAGAGATTGGTAATGAGTTACTTGCTACCAAAGAAGCACTCCGAGCAGCTATGCAAGAAGTTGAAGAAAAGACTGCACACCTTGCACAATTTGCAACTAAAGCAGAAGAGCAAGTACCAATCGGGACACCAGTAGAGCCAGCACGAGAGAATCCTACTGACGAGGTAGAGGTACATCCTCTATCTCCCCCGATTTATAATTCTCCAATAAAAGAGCAGATGGCAAACCCATATGATGATCATCCCATGCCATACACTACAGATTTAGGTCAGAAGGAACGGGCCCTATTGGTGTCCCGGTTGATAGAGAATTTAGAAAATGATGTGATCAAAGTAATGAAGGAGGAAAAAATAAAGGGCAAAGACTTGGAAACCATATTGAAGCCTTTCAACATTCCGTATGGATTATTGAAAGAGAAAACAAGGCAACATATAAAGAAGATTACATAGAAAAATCTAGACGAGCAGTTGCACTTCAAAAATGACACATTCACTTATAATCAAGAAGAATTTGAAGCTGCACAGCTTGTATGGAGAAGAACATTTTTGGAGAAAAATCATACATTGCGGGTGCACTGGCACGCAGCACCATACTTATTACAGGTAAATCCTTCATTTTGCCCAACACTCATTTTGCCCAACACCACGTTGCCGAGAAGCCAGAGAATTTTTGGACATGCAAAAGAATGGTGCTATCAATAAACAGTGGCTGAATTATCAGCTACTTCCAAGCCCACCCCATAATTATCTACCAACGGAAGATTACATGGTAAAAACAATCGAATTTTGGCTACATGTTTACGCAACAGTACCCGATTTAACAATCAAGATGACAAATAAAATACTAAGCATGATACTTACAGTTTTGAAGGTGTTGAGGCATGCGGCATATACATTTTTGAATTTCATTGGCATCAAATAGGGAATAGATATTCTCATTTTTGACTTGTGTGTTATGCCTAGCCGACCCACAATAATGGCTTATTATTCTAGGCTGATGTTTTTACCGAGTACATATATGCAAACATTCGAAGAAGCCTTTTTCACAGGGTTTTTTGAAATTGATTCAGAAATCTTTTTAAAGATGTCATCCAACTTGAATGCCAGATTAGTGGCATATGAGCTAAGCTTCTTCGCTGACCATAGATAGCCGTCACATGATGGTGTGAAAGCAGAACAGTGGAAGCAACTCATGATACGTGAAGCTAATCTGCTTAATGAAACAGAGCAAAAAGTGTACAGAACATACTCCCGTCAACTTCCAAAGCCTGTCAAGGGATGACAGAGTTTAGGAGGGGGGCAGTGTTGAAGGAGAGTCCAACAAAAAAGAAGAAGACAAAGAAAGAAGCTTCATTAAAAGATTACATTTGAAGATATGTCTCTGCAAGAATGTTGGAGAATATTAATCTCCAAAAGAACAACTTACTCTTGTGATTAGAGCACCTCTATACCAAGAGTAAGTCAAACACTTCACTAATTTAGAGGATCAATTGCTAACTTATCAGAAATTAACAAATCTGTGAAAAAGATGATACACAGAAAAGTCTGCTGCATTGTTCATTCACATTGACCTATCAAATCTGTAAAGTTTTTGATGAAACTTTGTACGAATCATCTCCTAGAGATTGCGCATCTACTCCAAGTTGAATCACTTCAAAAGGTTAAGTATAACTTGAGAAATTGATTTCACAAGTTACCTATGTCAGAAACTGTTATCCAAAACAGTCGACTTTACACCTGTAACTTTTAAGACTTGGTTCTCCTTGAATAGAACCCGTTTTACAAAATGCTTCTAGACATAAGTAGCTTATCTTCCAACTTAAAGATTAAGCCCTCACTCATGCAAAACTTTAAACTGTGCTAGGAGAAATGACCAAAACATTAACTTTGAAATCTGCGCCTGTTTTAGGAACTAGTGAATACACTTCACATATGAATGTTCCTACACTTAATTCACTCAGCCTGATTACAATTGGAAGCTGAAACTTTGCACAGAGGTCAAGCAACTCTCAACTTAGACTTGTACAAAAGCATTCCACAATTGATCTACTGTAGAAGGAGAACACGCAGAAACATCGGGCGCAAAACTTTTCATTTACTCAGAAAAATTACAACTGAGTGATGAGAGCTAACTCAAATTCACTTTCCTCTATCTCATGACTTCTATCTCCCTCATTATTGACTTCTAACTATTGTCACATATGCTCTCATACATGCCCCGACTTTTCTCAAGGTATTTATAGATAATTTGTACATGATTCTTACTGAACAAAAGATCTAAGTTATCTATGACTATACTAATGTACATATGTGTACACTTCTCTTGTTCTCTGAATGTAATCTTCCTTCACACTTTAGGAATTGATTCTTCCTTCATCATTTGGTCTTCCAAGCCTTCAATTGGTGATTGGTCTGCACCAACAGCTCCCCCTCAATCATCAATTGAGGTTTTCTCTGTCTTCTTTATACTTGCCATGTCTTTGAACCTTTGTAACTTAGGTCCATCCAGACTCTTTGTCATCATATCTGCCACCTGTTCTTTTATTGGAGTATACATCACTTCAATCTCTTTATCTAGTACCTTTTCTCTCAAGAAATGATACTGAATCTCTATATGCTTAGTCCTGGCATGAAAAACAGGGTTAGCTGCCAAATACAAAGAACTCATATTGTCTCCAAAAATTATTGGAGTACTATGATCAAACTCAAAACTTTTCATCAAGGTCTTCAACCATATCACTTCCTTTGCAGCTTCTACCATTCCCTTATACTCAGCTTCTGTGGATGATAAAGCAACTGTATGTTGCTTCTTTGAACACCAAGACACTAACTTGTCTCCAACATAACATAGATATCCATGAGTAGACCTTCTATCATCTGAGTCACCTGCCCAATCTGCATCACTAAACACTTTGATTCTTGTGTCAGAAGTGAAACCATAATACAAACCTTCACTTAGGGTTCCTTTGATATATCTGAGTACCCTTTGGGCTGCAATCCAATGAGTCTTCTTTGGACAATGCATGAATTGTGACAACACACCTACTGCATATGATAGATCTGGCCTTGTCAAGGTAGCATAGAATAAACTACCTACCAAACTCTGATATTTCTTCATGTCATTGAACTCTTCACCTCCATACCTGCTTAATTTGTGATTTACCTCCAATGGAGTGGTTGAGGTCTTGCAATCTTCCATGTTAAACTTAACTAAGAGATTCTTCAAATATCTCTCTTGTGAAACATATACTCCATGTTGAGTATACACAATCTGCATTCCTAGAAAATAAGATAAGTTTCCCAAGTCACTTATCTTAAACTCCTTCTCTATTTGCCTCTTGAGTTCATTGATTCCTTGAGCATCTGTTCCTGTAACAATAATATCATCAACATAAATACACATGTAAATGTATCCATTTTCACTTGCCTTCACTAGCAAGCTACTATCTGCCTTTGATGCTTGAAATCCACATTCATTCAAGAACTTGACCAATCTGTAATTCCAAGCTCTTGGGGCTTGCTTCAACCCATATAAAGCTCTCCTGAGCTTACACACATAATCTGATCCATTTGATTCCATGAAGCCTTCTGGTTGCTCCATATATACTTCATCTGCAATATATCCATTTAGAAATGCATTTTTCACATCCAATTGTGACAATTTCCATCCCTTGCAAGCAGCAATAGCAATCAATGTCCTAATTGTAGACATCTTAGCAACAGGACTAAAGGTTTCATCATAATCTACCCCATAAGTTTGGGCATAACCTTTGACCACAAGTCTAGCCTTATATCTAGACACCTTACCATCTGCAAACCTCTTTGTTTTATATACCCACTTACATCCAATGACCTTGTGATTCTTTGGTCTTGGTACTAGTTCCCAAGTTTCATTTTCAAGTAGAGCATCATACTCCTCCTGCATTGCCTTCTCCCAATTCTGTTTACCTTTGGCTTCTTCATAATTAGTTGGATCTTCTTCTGTTTTCACAATGTAAGCATAATCTTTTGTTGTTAGGAAAGATGTATCATAACTATACCTTATAGGCTCTTTCCTTTCTCTTGTAGATCTCCTGATTTCTGCACTTCTTGAAGTTTCAGCCTCATTTGATTCTGGATCAAATCTTGGCCCTTCTTCTACATGATCCTGCACTCTACATCTAGAGTCAACTTCATCAACAATTTCTTCACAAACTTTTACCTTTGCCTTTCCTTTTCTTTGAATTTCTTCAACACCTGTATACTCATTTGGTGATCCTGAATACCACACATTTTGCTCATCAAATGTCACATCTTTAGTAACAAGAAATTGCTTTGTAGATGGACTCCACAACCTGTAACCCATCTGTCTATCATCATATCCAATAAACACATACTTCTCTGCTTTTGGTTCTAGCTTATGTCTTAATTGTGAAGGAACATAAGCATATGCAATACATCCAAATACTTTACAATGATCAAGACTAGGATTCTTACCCCACCATGCTTCATAAGGGGTTCCTCCATCCAAAGCTTTGCAAGGCAACCTATTCACAAGGTATGTTGCAGTGTTAATGGCTTCTGCCCATAAGTAATTTGGACAATTCTTTTCCTTCATCATGGCTCTTGCAAACTCTACAAGAGTCCTATTCCTCCTTTCTGCTACTCCATTCTGTTGAGGGGAGTACCTGCAAGTCACTTCTCTTTTGATACCTGCATTCCACAAATAATCATCAAACTCTTTTGAGAAATACTCTCCCCCTCCATCTGATCTTAACCTCTTTAGCTTTTGTCCTGTGATCCTTTCTGCATAAGCATGAAAATGTTTGAATGTCTTGAAGACTTCTGATTTGTCCTTGATTACATACAAAGTAATCCACCTGGTTGCATCATCAACAAACAACACATAATATCTGGATCCATTTATGCTATAGTCCCTTGAGGGTCCCCATACATCTGTATGAACCAATTCAAGCATATTTGAATACTTGTACCCTGATTTGTTGTAAGAACTCTTATGTGCTTTACCTAATTGACAAGCTTCACACTTGTACACCATATGTTGCCCTTCAATATTTGGCAATCCAAGCACCACCTGATTCTTTGACATCTCCTTTATAGCTCTCTCATTGAAATGACCTAGCCTCTTATGCCATAGGTCTAATTCAGACACCTTTTGACCTCCATAGGTAAACAATGCATGTCCCACATTACCTTGGACTTTGAGAGTGAACAATCTTCCTTCCTTTTTACCTGCAATTATGTTTCTATATCCCTGATTTGGATCTTGTACATAAACACCATCATTTGTGAATCTTACCTCATATCCTTTCTCCACAATTTGCCCTACACTTATCAGATTTTTAGGAATAGTTGGAACATAAAGTACCTTGCTCAGAAGTGTACTTCCACTCTTTGTCTTCACTGATCCAATGCTCTCCACTTTATGTTTGGTATTGTCACCTGTTTGAACTGTATGTCCATTCACCCTTGCTTCCATATCAGTCATCAAGGATAGATTCCCACTCAGATGGTTGCTGCACCCTGAGTCAATATAAAACACTCTTTGATCTTCTCCCATTGATTCATGAGTTGCATTCAAGATAAGAGTCATGTTATCCTTCTGATCTGATGCATAATTGTAATAATTATTGTTGTAGGACTGAGATTGGAAGTTTCTTCCACCTCCTCTACCATATGATGTCCTACCACCTCTTCCTCTGAAATTGCCTCTTTGGTTTCTGCCTCCTCTACCTCTTTGACTATAATTCTGATTGTTGTATCCTCCACTTTGATTGTTATACCAACAATCATTTGCCAAATGATTTGTTCTGCCACAAATCCAACAAGCTTTAGCATTATCTTTGTTCTTACCTCCTCTTCCTTTACCTCTGAAATTTGTCTTCCCTTTTGTGAAGTTGGCTTGATTTGAATTCCCTTCATCATCATTTGATTGCTTTCCCTTGCCATTCTTTTTCTTATCCTTAGAGTACATAGCTTGACTTGTACTTCTATCATTGTCTCCTTTAAGATCTTGCTCAAAGGTTAGCATGTGTCCTAGCAATTGATTAAGGTCAGGAGTAAAGTGATCAAGTGACAATTCTATGGACAATATAAAAGGCTTCCACTTCTCATCTCCTCTCAAACCTGTAAGTATTTGTCTTACCAACTTTTCTTCTTCAATATCTTCATCCACTGCTCCCAAGCTATCTGCAATATCTTTCATCCTTGCCACATAATCTGAAATTGATTGTGAGCTCTTCTTCTTGAAGGTTGTGAACTCAGCCCATAGTGAGGACTTCCTTGACTTAGTTGTATTTTGGAAATGCTCTTCCAAGGCATTCCAAACATCTGTAGCACTTTCCAAACCTCTGATGTGAGGTAGAAGGTAATCATTTACAGCCATGTAGATGATGCTCCTTGCTTGAGCATACTTTCTCATCCAAGTCTTCAACATTGCAAGCTCTTCCCTTGTAGGAATACTTGGATCTGCAAACTCTGGTTTTTCTTCATCTCCTGTAATAAATGATATAAGATCTTTGCTCATGAGGTGTGCTTCCATCCTCATAGACCATGCTGGATAGTTCTCCCTATCTAGCTTATCAATCTGCAAGCTTTCTCCCATCTTGTATCCACCTGTGTATTGAAACTTCAAGCTTTACAAACAATGTATGTACCTTCACTTCGAATTGAACTCCTTTTGCCTTTCTTGATGTCAAATAGTCTTCTCCTCAAGCTTTGACTCCAAGCTTTCACTTCTTAGTCCTTCAAGTGTTGAATTTCTTGAATCTGCAGCAGTCGGAATCCTTCTTTCTTCAAATTGATGTCTCCTGCTCTGATACCACTGTTGGAGAATATTAATCTCCAAAAGAACAACTTACTCTTGTGATTAGAGCACCTCTATACCAAGAGTAAGTCAAACACTTCACTAATTTAGAGGATCAATTGCTAACTTATCAGAAATTAACAAATCTGTGAAAAAGATGATACACAGAAAAGTTTGCTGCATTGTTCATTCACATTGACCTATCAAATCTGTAAAGTTTTTGATGAAACTTTGTACGAATCATCTCCTAGAGATTGCGCATCTACTCCAAGTTGAATCACTTCAAAAGGTTAAGTATAACTTGAGAAATTGATTTCACAAGTTACCTATGTCAGAAACTGTTATCCAAAACAGTCGACTTTACACCTGTAACTTTTAAGACTTGGTTCTCCTTGAATAGAACCCGTTTTACAAAATGCTTCTAGACATAAGTAGCTTATCTTCCAACTTAAAGATTAAGCCCTCACTCATGCAAAACTTTAAACTGTGCTAGGAGAAATGACCAAAACATTAACTTTGAAATCTGCGCCTGTTTTAGGAACTAGTGAATACACTTCACATATGAATGTTCCTACACTTAATTCACTCAGCCTGATTACAATTGGAAGCTGAAACTTTGCACAGAGGTCAAGCAACTCTCAACTTAGACTTGTACAAAAGCATTCCACAATTGATCTACTGTAGAAGGAGAACACGCAGAAACATCGGGCGCAAAACTTTTCATTTACTCAGAAAAATTACAACTGAGTGATAAGAGCTAACTCAAATTCACTTTCCTCTATCTCATGACTTCTATCTCCCTCATTATTGACTTCTAACTATTGTCACATATGCTCTCATACATGCCCCGACTTTTCTCAAGGTATTTATAGATAATTTGTACATGATTCTTACTGAACAAAAGATCTAAGTTATCTATGACTATACTAATGTACATATGTGTACACTTCTCTTGTTCTCTGAATGTAATCTTCCTTCACACTTTAGGAATTGATTCTTCCTTCATCATTTGGTCTTCCAAGCCTTCAATTGGTGATTGGTCTGCACCAACAAAGAAGCCCCATAGGGGCGCAACACCCATCTCTGCACAGAGCCCCGCAGGGGCACATATCAAGGAAAAGCACGTAGGTGGAAGGAGGAACCAGGGCCAGGAAAGTATCCATGAATAAGTGCAAGAAGATATCCAGCGGTATCGAAACCACAAGAAGGTCCTTCAACATCTGGGTCTTTGGAAGGTCCAGATGGAAGACTGAAGGACCACATCCTCATACCTTCCACTAGTGTCGTGCGTGGCAGCCCGACTGAACACAACAACCCGGAATTAAAGAGGTTATTGGTGAGCTAGACTACGAACATCAGGTAGTCCATCTCCATGAGTTGCGGGCAAGAAACAGAAAAGAACAGGCAACACGAATGCATCAGGCCCAGAGGATGTAAAAGAAGAATCAAGAAGAGGCCATCAAAACTGAACACCTGTTTAACAAACAGGCAGAACTGACCAAAAGATGCATGCGGACAACAAGTGACAGACAAGAAGTAAAGCCTATCAAGGGACGACAGAGGCAAAGTGGGGGAGAGTGTTGCAGAGCAAAGAAGAGCACAAGGCAGAGAAAAAGATGGGCCCCAAAATTTTTCTTATTTGGACACCTTATTTTTGTATCATAATCATTTTGTAATATATTTTCCGATGTAAACGCACTAGAGGAGTCCTCTAGATGCATCCCCACAGAAGATTAGTAGCTTACCCATGTAAATTAGTAGGAAATTAGCCTTTTAGTGAATACGTGCCGGTCTCTTGTGTGAAAGGACCAGTTTTAGGGCACATGTATATAAGTCAATTTGTGACTCTTTGTAAAGACTTTTTGCCATTGTGAGAATCAAGAGCACAGAATTTCGAATTTGTGTCTTCTCATCTCTGTATCATCTTCTTTGTGAACTGGTATGCATGTGTGTTGCTTGAAAAGAGTGTTAAGAAGTGTTGTCTATCCATGAAGTGTTTGTTTGTTGTGGTTAAGGTGTGTGTGAAGTGTAGGAAGTGCTCAAGTGTAGGAAGTTGATGTCCATAAGAGAAGCAGAAGCACAGACAAGCATGAGGGGATCAGAAAGGAAAAGGAAAGCGGTATCAGAAGAAGTTATTACAGTAAAGAAGAGAAGATTGGATCCCAGAAAAGTAGTAGTGGAACAGGATGAAGCAACAAAAGAAGAGTATGAAGCAGCTCAGAAGGAAGTACTGTCCTCAAAGGAACCTCATCCACCTCAAACAAGTAAGGAACAGTTGTATGCTTATCTAACTCATGGAAATGATAAAAGAGTAATCTATGAAGCTCAATATCAGAAGATGCTGGAGAATTATTCATGTAAAGCAACTGATTGGATACAAGAAGAAGTGGAACATTACGAAGAACTACATGATCAGATGATGACTGCAGAAACTGAAGAAGTGTTTGTCAAAAAGGAAGTAGAATTGTTGGCATATTTTAAGGAATTACAAGGTCCTCCGGAAACCAGAACTACAATAGTAGTGAAGAAGAAAGTTGAGAAAAAGCCTATTCAAAAAAAGAGGTTAACCAAAAAGAATAAGGGCAAGGCAGCTGAACATGTACAGATGGAGGATTCAATAAAATTATCATCAGAAGAAAAGAATCAGGAGAAATCAATAACAATAGAAGAACACAGAGTGGATAAATCAGGGATAGCTAGTTCCTCACAATTTTCATCAGATTCAGAAAGTGATATAGAGAATTTTTTTCTCAAGAGTTTAAATCTCTTAGTCCCCAGCACACCAGTAACAACAATACAAGCTTCTGTAAAAAAAAAAAACACCAGAAGATTTGAGCCAAAAATCAGAAGGGAAATCAACAAAACAAGTTAGCCTTGGAGAGGAAAAAAGGAGATCAAAAGGAAAAGAAGTAATGAAGGAAGAAGAGGTTGAAGCAAGGAAGGAATTTAGCAGTGGACTAATAGACACAAGATTTCGAGCAATATGAACAAAACCCTCACAACAATCTCATTATCAACTATATGAGGAAAAACAAGGACTGGAAGGTAAAACACAATTAAGGAGTCAGATGCAGAGTCAAGAGGATGGAGGCAAAAAAGAAGAAAGGATTGCACTATCAGAAAGAACAGATTTCAAGGAATCTGCAGAAGAGAAAATAGAAACACAAATAAATCAGAGAATAGAAGAAGTACTTTGTGACCTAGGACATAATGAAGATTTCACATATACTCACGAGGAGGAAATAGAAACAGATTTTATGGATTTAGATGAACAAGAGTTGGAAGTCACAGAGCAACAACTACAGGACCAATCAAGAACTAAAGATGAGGAAGAAGAATTACATGATATACAGGAGAGGCAAAAGCAAAGTGATAAATAGAGATGGAGATAATGAAAGCAACATCAGATCATGAGAAGAAAGAGGATCAGGCACCAGAGTATGAGGAAGAAGATGCAGACAAAGAAGAACTAAAGGAGGAAAAGCAGATAGAAGTAAAACAGGTCTAGAAAGGATACCCAAGGATATCAGGTCTGCCTGTAAAGTTATCATGAGTAATATAGAGAAACTCAGAGCATCTAGTAGAAATATGATTATATCAGGAATGGTGGCTGAATTAGAGTTTGTGAAAGGCAGTAGACTTATTACTGAGCAAAAGAAAGAAAAGGAACAGTTAGAGGAATAGCTGAGGGCTGTTCAGGGAAGAAATGAAGATTTGATTAAAAGAATAATATCATTGGAAGAACTCGAGGTTCAACAACAAAACAAAATTCAATTTCTTGAAAACAAATATGTCAAACAACTGGAGAAATGGAGTTGAACAAAATGGAAGGTAAATTTAGAACTCTTCAAAGCTCATATTAGATCATGGTCAAAGCAAATGAAGATATAAACAGATTATTGATGGAGGAAGGCCAAATGAAAGAAGAGAGTAAGATTGTACAAATAACCCAGGATGAGAAGGAGGAGTTGAATAAATAAATTCTAAGGCTACAAGCAGAATTGAAAGAGGTCAAAGAAATGGAGAAGCAAGCTAGTGTCCATGCTGCTAGCTCAATGAGAGGATACAGTAATTTACATATGGAGATAGCCAAAGAAAGAAGTGAATGGAAATTAGAGAAAGCGTCATTGGTATCTTAGAACCAAGAATTAATGTTGACAGTGGAAAAGCTGCAGAAAAATTTGGAATGCTCACAAAAGCAGTTTGAAGAACAGGTAGTGACTACGCAAGTAGAAGAACAGGAAGGACGAGAAGAAAACAGATTTCAAAATTTTGGTGAACAAGAAGACAAAGATGTTGAAGAATACTCAGAAGAATTTGTTCAAAGGCTTCTAACAGATCGGGAATCAAGAATGGAATTTATCTAAAAGATGAATAATGAGTATGAAGAACAAATTGTGAAATTTGCTCTCAATAAAGGAGTAAACCCAGATCAGCATCATTGGGCAGCTGATGGTCTAGGAATACCATTTTGTATGATTATGGAAAGTATTAGAAATTATCAAATTGCAAGGGTAGGATTACCACCAAACAGATATTTGGAATCTGAAGAGGATATTAATGTCACTAAGGAGTTCTTTGAAAAGGCTAATCCTAAATGGAGGAACAGATGGTTAGATGCCAACAAGGAGTGCAGGAAGATCTGGAAGGAAGCATCCTTGCACCTAAAAATAAATCCAGCTTATTGTCCTGTAGCAAGAAGAAGGGAATCATCAGTGTTTTGGGAAAGAAGAAATGCAGGACAGATTCCAGCAAAATGGCTAAATTTTCCAAAAATAGTTTGGCCAACTAAGAAGTATATGATTGATACAGTAGATTCTGTTATTTCTACATACAAAGATGTAAATGATCCAGCTTGCATTTTTTTAATCAGAGTGATGCGACTCATAGTGGCATGTATAGAAACATTCACAGATACAGATGTAAGGACTCTCAACTACATTGGATTCAATTCAGCAACCAATGCTTTACTCTTTGATCTAAGTGAAACTCCAGACAGAATTTTCTTAATGGCATATTACAGCAGGATAGTATTTTTGGGTAGCCATTATCTTCAAATTTTTGAGGATGCCTTCGATTACGAATTTTTTGAAAGGGAGTCAGAAATTTTTGGGAATTTATCAGTAATAACTAAATCAAGACTCACTACATATGAGGCTGTCTTTACAGAATATTTGAAGAAAGATGTGATAGATAGATCCGAAGCAGCAGTGCAATGGAGGAAAGCTTTGTTTGAGATGGTGAATAATTTGAACATTATAGAGAGGAGGAGTCATGATCTGTTATCACAGGTGTATCAAAGAAAAAAGAAATGAAGGAAGCTCTCATTACTTATTTGTAAGAATATTTTTTTGTCAGGAACAAAAAAGTTTAGGAGGGGAAGAATGTTAGAGGAAGCATTATTTTTTAAGGAAAAATCATTGTTAAATGTCAAAATTTGTAGAAATATTTATACAAATGATGTGAAAAATTGAGGAAGAGTCTTCCTCATGTAAAATAGGATCATATGTATTTTTCTTAGATTTTTTGGAAGCTCTTTGATAGTATATTTTTAGAATAGAAAGGACCAAAATTGAAGTGTGAAAGAGGACACTTGAAAGAGTATAAAAGATAAATTCCTCTATTTTGAGAGGGTTGGTTGTATTATTTTTGCTATCCAAGTAATGTGAAGAGCTCTCCTGCAAAAAATCGTGTTTTCTCCTTTCATGATCTTTCTCTTGATTTGTTGAGTCTATTCTTTGTGTAATCCATGGAATTTGTGAGCTTCAGTTGTGTAGTTTTGAGTGAGATGAATAAGGATAGGTGAATCTTATTGTAATAAGCAAGCATAAGCAAAAGAATGAAGCTGGAATCAGAAAATGTCAGTTTTGACAGAATCGCAATTGTCTCATCTGTGTGATACATGTATTGTTTTGTAACTTTCACTTCATAATTCTATTCTATAGAGAAAACGACACAGTTTAGGTACAAGAATCATTGAAAATGCTGTTATAGAACTCTTGATAATCAAAACCCTAGTTATTACCTTCCTTCTTCATAAATCTCTCAGAAAAACAGTTATCTTAATCCTCATTCTTGGATTCCATTAACTAGAAGGGGCTGTGGTCTTTGCATACTTCGTGAATTGACAATTTAAAGATGTGTAGTTGATCTTTTGTGCTATAATGATTGGAGAGGACAACTCCAAAGGTTAACAACAAACAGGTGTTTACAATGCTATAGATAAATCTTTATAAATGATAAAATCTAGCTAAAATGATGATAAATTCTAGTGATTCCTATACAAAGAATATGGTTAATAGCTTGATCAAAGGTAATCTTCAATGGTTTTTCATAAGTTTAATGGATCTCCGGATCATATAATTGTCAAATTCTTCACTCTTTCACAATGCTCTTTGGACACTTCTTCTTTTAATGTATGCAAAAAACATTAGAAACATAAGTATACTTTATAAAGTTTTAAACACTTTCATGATTTTCATTCAAACATATATGCTAACCTATGTTAGCACTATATCCATACATATGTCTTATGCGTACATAGCTCTTAAATATGTTAACACATATTTAATTTATAAACATACACATATACTCACATATTCAAGCATTCATGCATTTTGAAATACATGCTCATATACTATGCTAAAATCATGCAAACATGCATACAAACATTCATTCATGCCTTATGTATACATACATCTATGTACATTCATTTATGCTCATGCATTATGCATATACACATGCTTAACATAATCAGACACTTGTGCTTTATGCTAATATTCACTCCCATGATTATTCTCATATCATGCTCACATGCACAAATGCATTAACTCTAAGGTTTAAGCACACATGCTAACCATGTATTTTTATGCTCACATATGATCATATGCACTTATGTTTATGCCCATAATCAAAAGCTTATGTATGCTAATGCATCTAATACTCATTAGCTTATGTTTTCATACATGTTAACACATGCATCTACTATGCATATGCAATCATAGACATATCTCATTCCTATGCATCAAACTCATGCAATCTAATATAACTAGCTAGGCATTACTTTAAATATATGTATAGAGCTTAATTAAAAAATTAATCACTTATAAATTCATTTAAGTTTCTATGAAATTAATGATATTAAGTATCTATGAAATCAACAAAATAATTATAGTTAAATTACATAATTTAATATTGAATTAACTTTCTCTAGCACTAACTCTCTCCAACTATTTGAGTGTCAAGCAAAGGGCATATAATAAATTAATTAACTATAATGAATTTTTTATTAAGACTAAATGAATTATTAATTAATTACTTTAATTAATCAATCTGCATAGGAAAAACAAGAAAAACAACTCGAATCTCTCCCTCTCTCTCATTCTTTCTTTCTCTCTCTTTCTTTCTTTCTCTCTCTCTCTCTATCTTTCTCTCTCTCTTTCTTTTTCTCTCTCTCTTTATTTCTCTCTCTCTCTCTCTCTCTTTCCTTCTCTCTCTCTCTCTCTCTCTCTTTCTTTCTTTCTTTCTCTCTCTCTCTCATCTCTCTCTCTCTACTGTCGATATCAGGCATCTGCTAGACTGTCTTCTGCTACGTTTTTCACCACCAGAGGAAGCCCACTACCTCTCTCTATCTCTGCTTTGCACGTTGCGCGCCAAAACAATCACTCTCTATATAATAATAAGGCTACAACGGCAAGTAATGCAACTGCTAAGCCTGGGACAAACAAAGGATTGTCATTGATAGGTATGGATGCAGCCTCTGTCATGGCTACAGAGCTTCTCTTCGGAGATTGATGAACGAATATGGGGCACATGTTCTAGAGGCCAACTCAAGGAGATGATATCAGATCGAAATTGGGCCATGAAACACCCACTTCCGCAAAATATGTAGAGAAGGGAAATTTGTTGGCAATCCAAGGGTTATAAGTTAGCCTCCTTGAATTGGACTACAAGCTGATGGTGTTGCTACTAGCCTGGGAAGCAAATTGAAACTTCAAGAACAAGGCACGCCAGCAGCCTTTTGAATCGAAAGCCTGTAACGAGAAGCGACTATGCTTAACAGAAGGGGAAAGGTGTATAGTGAGGAGAAATCTAAGTACCCCTAAAGGGCTGGAAGGACCGACTATCACTGTTAGCTTATCATAGGAGGTGGAAGAGTGTGGTAGCCTGTCCCCCCTTTTGTGCATGTGCTCCTCCTCTCCTAAAGAGCTTCATCACCAGAATAAGACACATGAATGGCCTTTTCTCTCTATAGAGGGGAAAGAACAAACATAAACACTCTCATACTAAAAAGAGTAAGGAAGAGGAGGAAGTAGATACCTGCCAAAAACATTAGTAAGTCTGGAGCATAGCACACATATATATACTCACAGAAGTCATGAGCTTACCACTCCTTTTGCTTTAATTCCTCATCCACACTTTTGCCCATTTATTTTCACCACACTTTTCAGTTTACTTTCACCACTTTAACCACACAACTTATTCACATCACTCTTTCATTTACTTTCCACACATACCTCCCATTTAAAATTTGACTTTAGCCTCCTTTAAATGCATCATCCATCTAGACCACTCCTTAAATCACTTTAATTCCACATCTTATATGAACCATTCTTTAAATACATACTCGCACACACCACTAATTATTTATCCACTTAATTTATTATTTTAATTTAATTAGCCTAATTTTTCATAATTAAATTATTCATTTAATTTAAGCTTAGTTTAAGGTTTTAATTAATTAAATACCTTAGTATTTATATTCACACACACAGTTAAATTAACTAATTAAATCATATTTTAATTTTTAATAAGTCAATGTTGAATTTATAGATTAATTTAATTAAATGACAGTTATTTTAACCCTTAGAACATACTAAAAACCCTTAGAAATCCCTTTAAAACTCATCAAAAACCTAGATTTAACCCTAATATTAATCAAGAATTAATGTTCTTAACTTAAATACACATAAATTAATATAAACCTAGGGGTTTATACCCATGATTCAATGTTTCATTTTCTCAAACACACATTAAATGAACAGTTTAGGATAAATCCTAATATGAACATATGTTTTCTCCATCAATTTGTACTTGCAAATACTTACAGAGAGATAAGTTCCAAGCAAAATAGTGTAATAGAGGGATTAGAGTGAACCAATAAACATGTTTTAATTTTCTTGGACGTCAACTGCAAGGTGGAAAACTTTCTGACATTTGCCCCCACCAAACCTGCACATTGTCCCAATGGGCCAATTTGCAGATTCAAGGAAGCAATATTTGTAATGATCATTCCTGAAAGCCATCATATTTCACAACATCAATTCTTTTATCAATTAATTTTAAATTTTCAAATATAACAATCTTTTATGCAACATGCTCATGAAGTTTATTTAAATTTAATTTGGTAATGAAAATATATCAAATTATAAAGTTAAGTTATCAACCAGGTCAGTCAACAAAACATTAATCTAAATTTCATCCATTTATAAACTTTGCAAAGATTAGTATGAAACAAAATTCATTTTCATTCACCCAAATACAGGTTTCATCATATACATGCACTTACATATGAGCAATCAAACATATCAAAGAAATCTACTAAATCTGCTCGTACAGACATCCGCCTTGTTTGCCCAATTTTATTCACTAGACGTGTTTTCCACAACTAGCTTCTTCCTCTTCGGCTTCATAATGATGTAAATCGTCATATAGATAATGAGTGTAAATACCTCTTTGGGGTGAAAGAATGTATAACTTCCATGCATCAAATATTCTCTTTCTTTCTATTTTCTTTTTCTATTTTTTTTCATTCGCAACTTCTTTGTTTTGAGGGGCAAAGGCTTAACCCCTTAATCCGAGCTAAGGTTCTAGATGCATGTAAAAAGAAATACCTAGGATTTCACAGACAAGGATCATGCATCAATATGCTCCTACACATATACAATTACTTCCATTATCTAAAATGAACTACAAATCCTTCTATCCATAACAAATCCTACTCAATCTATAAATTTAGAAATATAAATCATGCATGTTTTCTTACTGTGATTAAATATGTTTTCTTTATAATGTGATAATTCTCATCCTAGATTTTATAATTAAATTTTATATGAATGCAAGTGACATGCATAAATAAACCATAAAGAATTTAGAACATAGCAAAATACAACCTGAAATTAACTTCTTCTTCAATCCTCTCATCTTCATCTTTATCATAAACAATCTTTAATTTATTTGGTCAAAAAGCATCTTCAACTCTTGCTAACAATCAACAACATCTAGACTCACAAGTAAAATTAGTTTGCATAAATAAACTTTTTTCTTCAGACATGTAAAAGAAAAAACATATTTAAGAGAAAATTTATACATCATTTCTATTAATTAAACATTCATTCATCACATTCTTCATCATATAGTAAGTCATAAATTTCTTCATTTCTTTGTTTAAATAATTATATCTTTTACCTGCAATTAAATTCTTAAGAGGTGTTCCATCTAATTTTCGTAAGGCATACATTCCATTATCATAAACTTTGACCACCACATAAGGTCCAAACCAACACCTTTTTAATTTCCTACAAACATCATACTGACAATCGAATGTGCTATCATATATCAAAACCCAATCATTAATTTGTATTGGCTTCGACCTTAACCTATGTGATTTATCAAAATATTTTTTGTTCTTAAGTCGAGAATCTTTCAATTTAGCTACAACTCTTCTAATCTTTCATTCCCTTGCTCAAGTTGTTGAATTCTTAGAGCTAATAAATCTTCAGGAGATAGATTACCTTCCCATGGAAGAGTAGCCCAAGTAAGGATTTGAGTATGTACTAGAAAAATTGGCTTCTGACAGTACATTAGCTCTGCCGGTATAAATCCGCTCGTTCTAGTGCAGGTCATTCTGTCAGCCCACAATGCAAATGGCAGAAATTTCAGCCAATTCTTAAGTTCTCCTTTGCAAGCTTTAGAAATCGCTTTAATAATAGGAGAATGCCCTCTTTCTATCTTTCTGTTAGCCTCAGGGTTATAAGCAGTGGTAAGAGCTAAATGAATACCATGCCTAGCAAAGAAATCTCTAGCCTCTTGCGCATCTAATTCTCCGCTATCAGCTACTACCTTCTCAATATACCCGTCTTGAAATTACATCTTCAAGAAGAAATTTACATACATTGAAAGGGGTTTTAGATCTTAGAGCTCGGCCTTCAACATGGTTAGTAAGATCTTCTCGTGCAAGAACTATGTATCTCATCCTGTCTATACCTTTGGGCATGGTCATTAAGTCAACTACCCACTTATAGTGTATACATGGTTGTTGGAAGCAGTCAGAGGCACAGTCAGAGGCACAGTCAGAGGCACAGACGACATGGAAGCATGTAAAGACTGAGCAGGGAGCCAATCGGATCATTTTTTCAAACAATTATGTTTTTATTACCTCTTCAAATATCCAACAGTGATTTTCATCACTCTTGTAACATATGTAATATAGATAAAACCCCATCTTGTAATTCATAGCTCCATTTTGTGCAAGCCGAGGAGTCCTCGAGCTTGAGGAGCTTAGGTAGAATGCTCGTACCAAATTTCGTTATTTTTAGACATCGTTTACCCTTCCAAATAGCCTCTAGGACCTATTTTTTAACTAGGCCGGTCACTAGATGTGAAACCGGTCAAAACTAGTCTAGAAACTATAAAAAGAGCTAGAGAGCTCATTTTTGAGGTTGGTTCATGTTGGCTAGTGTGAGCTTAGAGCTAGTTTGAGCTTGTAAGAGTATTCTTGAGTAATAGAGCGACTTTTCTCACCTTCCATTGTGTCTTGCTTGTCTCTTCATTGTGTGTGTGTATGTGTGTGTGCATCTTTGTGCTTCTCACCTTCACTCTCACATCATCTCACATTCACGATCTTCATATCACTCCTACCTCTCCCACGGATTGACATTAAGGAGGTGAAGCTTCTTAACGTGGTTCTCACCATTGTGCTAGAGCAACACCAAATTTGGCGCCGTTGCCGGGGATCGAGTCTAGGACGAATGTGTGATGGTAAGAGTATAGCAAGAAGTGGCGTTGGAAGGTAAAAATTTCAGTTTTTGTTGTTGTTTTTACTTAGTTCTCAGTGTTTTTCACCTTCCCCACACTCCATCTTCATCATCGCATCATCATCTTCATCTCCAAAAAAAATCAGAAAATTCACCATATCCACCCATTCACCTCATTTCCCCTCATTTGTGCATGCGAGAGAGCGAGAGAGAACTTTTGTGCTTGTGTGTGCTTGTGTTTTCTTGAGTTTTCTTGCAGGTACAGAGCTCCAGTGCATCAGGAAAGCTTGGAAAAGGTAAAATTTTACTCTCTGTCAAAGATCTGCCGAGTGTGGCGGACCATCGCGATTGTCTGCAACTTTTGGAATTCTTGGTAGGCGACCACACCACGAGGTAGGCGACCCTCGCGCATCTACGAATCCACAGGTGCATCTCAAAAATTCACACTTTGGTGGACCATCGCGATTGGCTCGGACCATCGCGATTGTGTCGCACCATCGCGATAGGCTCACGCCATCCCGACGGCTCGACCGGACCATCGCGACGGTCTCGGACCATCGCGACGGTTCACTTGAGCCATCGCGACGGTCCACTTGGACCATCGCGATTGTTCAGCTGACCCCGGACCATCGCGATTGGCTCACGCCATCGCTACGACAGTGCCACGTGTCAAGATAGACCATCGCGACGGTTCGTTTTTTCGGACCATCGCGACAGCCCAAAATCGGACCATCGCGATTGGCTCACGCCATCGCACTTGTGACCATCGCGACGGTTCACTCCGGACCATCGCGATTGTCCACCTTTGACCGTTGACCCGCGTCATCGCGATTGTCCGCCTGATCACGCCATCGCGACGGTTCATTTTTTCGGACCATCGCGACGGTCCATTTCCACGCCATCGCGATCGTTCATTTTTCGGGCCATCGCGACGGTTCGACCTCACGCCATCGCGATCGTTCACTTCGGGCCATCGCGACGGTTCACCTTTTCGCGCCATCGCGATTGTCCAAATTCCACGCCATCGCGACGGTTCGCTTGGACCATCGCGACGGTCCCAGACCATCGCGATTGTGCACCCCCATCGCAAATTTAGGGTTCCATTTTTTGACCAAATTTGAGGGTATTTTTGAGAAATTTTTGTACCATTAGACTCATAGGAGACCCCTTAGCTCATATTTGAAGGAAAACCTGATTGTCAGTTTTTACCCCCCAGGGCCTGAACGCTCATAACTTTTTCATCCGAAGTCCGTTTTTTGAGCTTAATAGCTCATTAGAAAGCTCGTGAGGTTCACCTAGTTTGGGACTAGGAAGCCAGGGGGCACACATTGAAAATTTGGGCAAAGGGAAGGGACTTAAAAGGTGTATATACTCAAGTGTTTGATCATCTTGTGAATTGGTCTAATATTGGAATTTTCCAGGTCTAGCAAAGGCAATCAAAGGCAAGCAAGTAAGGCAGTGAAGACAGTAAAGCTTGGGAAGCGCGGCTTCTTGGGCATCAGAGCAACAGAAAAGCAGACTCGAGGTTGGAAGATTACTCAACCCCCTCAATCAATTCTTAGCTTAGCCTAAACGGTAGCATTGTGGATTTAAGACGATAGGAACGCCTCAAGCTCAAGATACTTAATTCTTTCAAGTTTAAGACTTAAAGTAAAGGTGTGTGACACGAAAATCTAAAGGAAAGAACGTAAGTCTGACGGAACGAGAACTCAAGATTATAACGGAAAGTCGAATTCCTGACGCATACATTAAGACAAGAATCCAAAGAAAATTAAAAAGAAGTAAGAAAGTAATAACAAAGAACCAGTGACGATCTAAGTGTGTGACTGAGTGTGCAAGGAAGAAAATTAATGAACCTTAGATCAGGGAGACACATAGGTAAGTCGGACCGATGAAGCCTTAGATCATCAGAGGCAAGTGTAAGAACTACTGCACGATTGTGGGCTCAGCAATTGAATAGTAATTACCCCTACGAGAGCTCAGAGACTAGCGAATCAGAAATGGCATTTAGCGCAAACAGACCAGAAGGAGGGTCTCATGTAGCATACCTAGAAAAACCTGAAGGACCCTATAGAACGCAATTAGAGTTTCTCCGAACCAACCGACTAGGTGCTCGTATCTATGAGGATGGTTTGCAAAGGCAAGTGGTGCAACTGCACAACCCTGATCAACCCATTGGATTGGAAAGACCAGTGGTGAAATTTGAGAGAGACGCTTACATAGACAAAGAAGGAACCATGTACGTTCTAAGTACGCAGCCAAACGATACTAATGAGTTTGGCACAATTCAATTAGAGACGGAAGCGAAATTTCAAGGAAAAGAACCGTTAGAAGAACCTAGAACACCTAGAGGGAAATCCGTATTAACAAGAGTACTCATCCCAGAGTGGATCCCTCAAGATAACAGGAGCACCGAGTTGTTTGTAAATAAAGAGACAGATGAGGCCTTTTGGAGGTACAGAAAGGAACACCCTGGTGAGATAGGCCTCATTACAATTTATGAATTCAAGGACCCAGATACGCCTGGAAAGGTGGTATACCTGGATGAGACTTCGGAAAGAGTCTTTGTGGTGCCTGACTGCGCTAAAAACACATACACATGGAGAGGTGAATTGGTATTCCCTCCATCTAGAACGAACATGAATACAAGTCAACAAGGGGCAGGAACATCCTCAGCCCATGGACATCAAAGAGAAGGAAATAAAGAGAGACCGGAAGTAAGCTTTAATCACCCCATAGGGAGAGATAGAACAACCACGGACACTAATAGAGCGGATAGACAAAGAGATCATGGAATACTAGGTGGTAGAGATGATTTCCCTCTACCTAGACCACGCGAACACGCAAGAGTATTGAGACCCACACAATTAGTAAAATCAATGAAGAATTACTTTGATGGGACAGGAGATCCCTATGACCATGTCGCAGAATTCAAGCAAGTACTAAGAGCAGAACAAGTTGAAGACATGTTCACGCAGTACAACGCATTTGGACTAACGTTAAAGAATACAGCTTTAACTTGGTTCCAACCACTGCAACAAAGGCAATTTAGAGACATCCATCACTTTTCAGAGTCATTCATCACTGAATTCTCTAAAAGTGGGATTAGACACGACACGTCTTCGTTGATTCATAGCTTTAAACAAACCCCTCAGGAAACAGTAAGGCTGGCAGGACGTAGGTTCAGACAATATGTCGAACGATGTCCAATGCAAGAGCTACCCTCACAAGCCAAACAAGTATCACTGTTCCTGGATGGCTTGTTGAGCGCTAAACTATGCTCCTATGTGTACTTAAAAGAACCCAGAACGCTAGAGGAGTGTATAAGAATATGTATAGACATTGAGGATAACCTAGGAGATGAATTAGAACTCTCAAAGGTCTATAAGGACTCAGATTGTTCTTCTCTAGCATCCACAAAATTGTCTAATTCGATAGAGGACCTAGCAGAAAAAGTGGCCCAAAAACTAGGAGTTTCTAGTAAACAGGTGCCCAAGCTACCAACTAATGTACGTTGTTACACTTGTGGTGGAAATCATTTGGCAAACGTGTGCCCCGATGCACCTCAACCTCAAGCCAACCCTAGTGGCCAATATTGTACAATTGAGAGAAGATACACGAATCATACGGCCCAGGACTGCCCATACAACAAACAAACCGTGAGACAGAACTACCCACAAACATACCAGCAGCCAGGTAGGTATCAAGGCCAATACAATGCTCAGCCTTATTACTATAGGCCTCCCCAGAACTACCCATACCAGGCTCAACAGAGACCTCAACCCGTCTTGGCTCAGCAGCCACCCCCACCAGCGAATGTCATCTCAGTCAAATACGCTGCTGCGGAAGAGAACCTAAGTAGGGCCTTAGTGCCTTCTTCACCTTTGATCACAGAAAGTGACCCGAACTCAAACAGTTTTGACTCTACTCATGTAACTAGTCCGCCCGCTTATTACACGGAATCACCAGAACATGTGGAGACATATCATTATGATAGTCCACCAATGGAACCTAGTTGGGAGCCAGACTATACTAATGTGATGTACACAAACCCAAACCCACGGCCCCAATTGAGACAACAGAGACCACAGGGCCCTAGAGGACCATGCTTTAGGTGCCAAGGAGATCACTTCATAAAGGATTGTCCACATCCCCCAATAGCAAGGCAATCACAGTACTATAGCATCCAAGGCTTTTGTGCCGATTGTGGCAAAGAGCACATAATCAAAGATTGTCCTAAGAACCCAATTAACGCTTCGAATGTGACACCGATCAATGTGATAGGTATTGTAAACAACGCAGATGGATCCAACCCTACATACGTGCCTATCCAAGCTATAACCAGAGCCCAGGCGCTCTTACAGAACCAACAGCTTAATCAAGAGAAAGTAGCCGGAACTAGTGAAGTTGCAGAATCTAGCAGTAAAAAGACAAAATCTTGGAAAGATTCTAGAGAAAGAATCAAGAGAAAATGGAGTAAAAAGATAAGTGAGTTGGAAGGAAGTTTGAAGGAATCTAGAGCCAAAATCCAAGAACTGACTTCACAAGAATTAAACCAAGAAAATCCAGCTCAGAAATCAGGATCAGTTTTAGCGGAACCCAAACCAGAAGATCTAGACATGATGTTCCGTGCATATCAGGCTAGATTGAAAGAGGGACCTCAAGTAACGGAAATGAGTAAAAACTACCCTCGAGCTGATCTAGAAATTGAGAGAACTAAACTTTGCATGAAGATGGTAGGACTAGCACAAGCTTTGTTCGAAGCCTCTAGATATCTTAATTGGAATAACATGGCAAAACCGGAACTACACTTTCAAGGACTAATGGAGAGGCTAGAACACTTGATAGAAAGCAAATGGAAAAAGGATCAGCCTAGGAACCCTATTGTCCCAGAGACACAGGAAAGGAATGCACCATTCCTGTCTCAAGTACCCAATACAGAAAGTCAAGACAATTTGTCTTCCATACATAGGTACTCACATGAATTTTTGAGAGAAATACAAGAAGAGAAATGGAGAAAGGAACAAGGAACCCATCCTCCTATTCAAGAAATAGACGACTTGCAAGAACAATTTCCCCAAGACATCCCCTCTATTTACGATGATGTAGAGGTGGAGCAACTGAGTGAACCCACAGGATTTGAATCTAATTCTTTACAAGAATTACCTCAGTTCACAGGACCTTGGGAAGCAGAGTCTATTAGTATGAGAGCACCCACGATAATAGTGAGGAATGAAGAATCAGTGATCCCTAGGAACACGGAAGTGATCAAGAACACGAAAGTACAGTGTAATCTCACTCTGGAGGAATTGTTAAAGGTAAAACCAGAATTGTGGAAGCACGTAGCAAATCAATTCCCTGAGCTTGCTACCACACCCTCTCAAATAGGATCACATAAGAAGGTACCAGAGATACCCGTGGAAAAGATTGGAGACGTAAGCGAAGGAGAGGAAGGTAACACCTATCTTCCAATAACCCATCAGGGCTACACCACGAAAGCCATCTTAGATTCAGGAGCCGGAGTAGCCATCGCTACCACCGCTTTATGGAAACGTTGGGGTAAGCCAGCACTCAGACCCACCAGGATGAAACTACAAATGGCTGATGGACACATAGAAAAACCATTAGGCTTACTAGAAGGCATATCTCTCACCACTTGTGGTGTAGAATTTGAGCATACTTTCGCCATTTGTGACTTTGCGAAAAATCGTGCTTATGAGATGATATTGGGACGACCATTCATGCGTCAGTTGCAAATTGTACAGGATTGGGGAACTAATTCTTTGTACTTGCAACATTTAGGAGTGACTACCAAAGTCGATCTTAAAGACTATTCACATAGAGATGTACCCCCAATACAATGGAATACCATCCATAAAACACCAGTAGAGACGGAATCCGTGCACTCTTTAGAATCAGAACCTTCTTGGTTGCATGAGGATACCCATTTATGGATGTGTAAAGTAGCCAAACAAGAGGAAGAACGATTAGAAGCAAGAACCTTAGGTGCGGAACAACATTCACGAACCCTTCAAGATCCAGCATATGCACCTGTAGTATTCCCAGACGAAGAGTTTGAACCCCATGGTTGGGCAGAAATACTTGCAACCATGGATGTAGCCATCAATGAAGAACAATGGACACCCCACTGTGACGAGGATGGCTATGACATTTCAGTTTTCACGATAGAGCCAATCACGAGCGATGCAATTTTAGAAGAGTGTGAACTGAACACTGATGCATTTGAGGACGCAAGCGATTTTGATCTAGAATCAATTATCATGGACCCGCCCTTTGCATCAGAGGAAGAATATTTCTACGAAGTAGAGACTCACACTCAGAGACACGAGGAGATCACGAATGAAGTGAGATTAGCCACGGAAGTGACTACTAAGAGTGAAGGTAAGAAAAGAAAGAAGAAAGAAACCATGTCGGAAAAAGAAGAATCTTTATTTGAAGTACCCGAGAATTTCAAGAAATATGAAATCGAAGATAGAAGAATCATGGTACGAATGCCTAATAGAAAAGCGAATGACGGACAAGTATATGATAACTGAGAGAAAACCAAGAAAGTAATAGTGGCCATAGAAGGAGAAGAAGAAAAATGCACATACATAGGGCATGATTTGACGACTGAAGAAGAAGAAGAGTTAGTTGCCCTATTGCGCGAATATAGAGATGTTTTTGCTTGGAGTTACAAAGATTTGAAAGGAGTAGATCCAGATATATGTTCTCATCGAATCCCTATGACTCCAGATGCAAAACCGACAAAACAGAAACCTTACACGTATAATGATAACTACGCTGCGAAGATTAAAGAGGAGATAGATCGCTTGATAGAAGCAGGATTCATTTACGAAATTGAGCATACCGAATGGGTATCCCCCATTGTGGTTGTGCCCAAGAAGAATGGAAAATTGCGTGTGTGTATTAACCTTAAAAAAGTTAATGCCGCAACGATTAGAGACAGTTATCCTCTTCCTATCACAGAACATCTATTGGAAAGAGTTGCGGGCAAGGAAGTTTACAGCTTTCTTGATGGTTTTTCAGGCTATAATCAAGTAGCCATTGCTCCAGAAGATCAACACAAGACGGCTTTTGCCACAGAATGGGGCATATTTGCATTTCGTGTAATGCCATTTGGCTTAACAAATGCACCTGCCACTTTCCAGCGACTCATGTGTCATGTTTTTAAGGAATTCTTACGCAAGAGCTTGGAAGTTTATGTCGATGACTTATGTGCTCATTCAAATGTAAGACAGACACATATCCCAGAGTTAAGACAAGTATTTGACAAATGTCGAGAATATCAGGTTTGTTTGAACCCAGAAAAATGCGTTTTCATGGTCAGACAAGGCAAAATTCGAGGACACATTGTGTCAAAAAATGGAATCTCTACGGACGAGGAAAAGGTGAAGGTAATTGCAGAATTACCTAGACCAGCTAATGTGAAAGAGGTACAGGCTTTTATGGGCCATTGCGGTTATTATAGGAGATTCATACACATGTATGCAATCATAGCCAAGCCTCTGTACTCTCTTTTAACCAACTTTGAATGGACAGATGAATGTGAAAATTCATTCAATGAACTTAAACGATGTTTGTGCTCAGCACCTATATTGACTACCCCAGATTGGAGTAAGCCATTCCATGTACATGTGGATGCATCCAATTACGCCATAGGGTGTGTGTTAGCACAACCCACGAATGAAGGTAACATAGATCTCCCCATAGCTTACGCGAGCAGACAATTGAACACAGCAGAAAGAAATTACACCACTACGGAACGAGAGGGATTAGGGATGATTTACGCGGTAAAGAAGTTTAGGCACTACTTGTTGGCCAACAAATTCAAGTTCTTTACAGATCATCAAGCCCTATTATATTTAGTCAACAAACCATGTAACACAGGATGACTGATACGTTGGTTTCTATTGCTCATGGAGTACGATTTTGAAGTAGTAGTCAGGAAAGGAAAGACGCATCTTAGAGCCGACCACCTTTCAAGATTAACCTCAGGAGAAGCTCCTCAAGGAGTAGCAGATGAATTACCAGATGCATACTTGTTTAACCTTGAGATAGCACCAAAATGGGCTAAACCAATAGTCCCTATTCTAACATACGGACCCAAGAATCCTAGGATAAAGATCAGAGAAGGAGAGATTACCAAGTCTCAGAGGTACCAAATAATGGCAGGAAGCATATATAAACAGGATAATCAAAAGATTCTTGCTTGTTGTGTAGATGAATCAGAACATGCGAATTGGTTGCAATTAGCACACATAGGTGCACTAAAGCAACATCATTCAAAACATCGAACATTACAGACTCTGCAGAGATTGGGAGTATATTGGCCTACGATGGAAGCAGATGTCTACAGGTTGTGTAAGGAATGCAATGTTTGTTGTGAAAGACCACCAGTAGAGCATGCTACATTATATCACGTGTCTCTCACACCAGACTGGAGTGAACCTTTAGTGACATACTTGAGGACGAACACATTCCCTCAAGGCATGACCTTAGCTCGACAACGTAGTCTAGAGCAGGAAGCTCACGACTATTCACTTATTGGCGATAATCTATACAAAAGAGGACGAGATGGATATCTAAGACAATGTGTTCATGAGAGCGATTATCTAAGCATACTAGAGACTGCACACCAAGGTGTTGCAGGAGGTCATTTTGGACCCGATAGGATAATCAAAGCCATCCTCTTTTCAGGATTATGGTGGCCCACTCTTCACATGGATGCACATACCTATGTAAAGAGATGTGACGTGTGCCAAAGAACTCAGCTTCCTACTCGCAGAGATGAAATGCCATTGAAACCCATGATGGGCGGACGTGCATTTTCTAAGTGGGGTATAGACTTTGTACGACCCATTAACCCCCCTGCAAAAGGTACACATGCTGAATACATTATTGTTGCCACAGATTATCTTACGAAATGGGTAGAGGCAAAAGCCACAAAAAAGAATGATGCTCACACGACTGCAAAATTCTTATTTGAAAATGTCTTTACAAGATATGGATTGCCTATAGAGTTAGTGAGCGATCGAGGCACTCACTTTCTAAACCAAGTCATTGAATATTTGTTACAGGATTTTATGGTGATTCACAAGAAATCTGCACCATATCATCCTCAGGCCAATGGTCAGGCTGAAAGCACTAACAAGATACTTTGTACCGTATTGACGAAACTCGTGAACAATAAACGTTCAGATTGGGACAAACAGTTACACCACGCTGTTTGGGCATATCGAGTGGCCTACAAGACCGTACTCAATGCAACTCCCTTTCAGATGGTTTTTGGTCAGAATGCTGTGCTTCCTTTGGACTTCTTGATACCGACCCTTAAGGTTGCACAAGAACATCAGTGGACCGGCCATGAATTATCAGCGAGAATAATGGACTTGGAACGATTAGGAGAAACCAGGCTAAAGGCAGTAGCAGGAATATACGCAGCGAAGAAGCGACAGAAAGCATATTTTGATGCACATGTGAAAGATAAAGGCCTAAAAGAAGGAGATTTAGTTCTAGTGTATACGCTGAAACAGCACGCACGGAAGTTAGAAAAGCGAGGTTATGGACCTATGATCATTAACAAACTTTCAACAAGTGGAGCAGTACAGTTAGCCACCTTAGAAGGAGACATAATGCCTAATTACATTAGTGGCTGTAGAGTCAGGTTATATCAAGAACCTCTTACTGAGGATATGCTTAGACGACTCACGTTGGCAAAGAAGCGTAAGGAGGAAGAAAATAGAATACGAGCTGAAGCTCAGGCAGAAGCCATAGAATGCATTAAGCGCATGAAGCTAAGAAGACAAGGACTAGGGAGAGAACATTATAACCATCTGGAAACATCAGCCAGATATCCCATGGCCATGTGTCAAGTAAAGTCAACCACTCATCCTAGCATAGTGGACAGAAGACCATTCATTACAGTTAGGCTAGAGCACGGCAATCCTTGCCAAGAACTCAGGGCTTTAATTGACTCAGGTGCTGCGACTAGTGCGATTAGATGGTCCCACTATAAGGATTCAGGAATAGAAATGCGGCCAATTGAGGCATACCTCATAGGCCTAGGAGGCATGGAAACCCCTTGCATGGGTGAGGTGGACCTTCCTATCCTCATTAAGGATATGACCATGATAGCGAAGCTACTAGTGTGCCATGATGACGACCTGATAGAACCCCTGATCCTTGGCCAAGATTGGCTATACGATCACTCAGTGGACCTAAATCTTAGACAAGGCTCCTTACAGATTGGAACCTTAGAGCAGAAGCGAGTGATACCGCTTGACTTCCCTAACGGCCTTCCGACCGACGGTTGTAACCCTAGACCCTACGAAATACATGCGACGGAAGACCGGAAGATCTTTAATCAGACCAGTCACGTTACGTCTACACCAACCCACTCGGGCTTGGCTATAGACAGTTGTCAATCAAAAGGACGACAGGAGATCTTCCCTGGGACTTCCTGCAAACTAGAAGAGGCAGCTACCCATCCGCTAAGGCAGATGGACACAATCAGCGGTCAGGTGGGTTGCATCAGCGGCCAAATGAGCACGACACCCTGCGGTGCTCATCCTTCCAAACTTGTTGCGGACTGGCCTAGATTAAAGTTAAAGAACGCATCACTTCCTAATGGGCAGGTCACGCAAGTGTTGGATCTCGCTTCTTTTCCAAAGCAGAGTGTCCATCCGACCTCTCAACCTCAACAACAGCAGAGTCAACCACGACGAAGGAACCCAGACCGATGGCAGTATCAGAAGACACAACAAGGAAAGCAGTCTAGGCCACCCAAAGGAAGCGGCACCAGACAAATATGGGTGCCAAAAGGACAAAAAGCACCGAACAACAACCAAGCAGAGATCGACAAGAAAAAGGCAGGGCAGAAACAGAATCAGTATCCACCATCCCCTCGACCTTCTTCTACAGGCTCGAGCATTCGACAAATTTGGATCGCCAAGAAATACCTTATCCATAGACCCACACCCACGCAGATTTGGGTACCCAAACCATGTATCGTAGCTCAACCCTTAAGCCATGTAATATATACCCCTCACAAATCTTTCCATCCCTCAATACCACCTCACCCGATACTACCTTTTGCCCCTCAACAGAAACCCACCACCCACTCAAAGACTCTTAGGAAATGGATACCGAAGCGTGTCCAATCGTCTTCCCCTCACCCCATGTCTGACAAAACTACCCCCCCGACTAACATACAACCTTGTAATAAATCACTAACCTTTAAACCTTGTATAAATTCACCCACCATCATCACACGTCACCCATAATCTCATCTCATCAAGGAACGTATGCATCATCTGAAACGTGTAGGTGTCTAGAGACCTGCACTAGTGCTGCAAGAAGCATTGCATCCATCACATCACAGCACTTGGCTACACGGGTTACGCATCAGTTATGGAAAGGGATTGCGGTCTCACTTTAATGGGATCATAATTAATTTCCATGCTAATGTGTTAATCTTTTGTAGTAGATCTTTCTCATTAACCCACCAGTCATCATGCAAACCGACGAAGGACCATCAGGAGCAGGCCCCAGTGTAGCTGCAGTGCCCCTCAACGTGTTACGAGCAGAATCCCACCCGACTGCTCCACCGCCAGAATTCCAAGGATTTCCAGGGCCCATGCCGATCGACAACCCACCTATGGGCTACACAGAAAAGATACACCGTAACTCTCACTGGTTTCAGGGACTTGCAGGACCCTTAGCGGACGCGGATTTCATATTTGAATCTACTTTGACATTTGATGACCGCACTTGGGGAAAATACCAATTCTTCTCCAGAGAGTTCGAAGCCCTACAGAACACCCAGGATTTAACTCACGTTTGGGCCAGAGCAGGCTTCACGGAGTATTTCAGTGATCCTCTGCCCAAACCTGACTTTTACAGGTGTTATTATTTAATCACTACTTTGCTGGCCTCAGAGAATAAGGATATCCCCGGAACTTTTATTTTGCCTTCTTTAGTGGATGATCCACCCTACAAAAGGTTTTACCTCTCAAAGGATTTAATCAGAGCGGCCATCAAAATTCATGGCACCCACACACCCACAGATCGAGAAAGATTAATTCCAGACCCTATGAAACATGGGCATGTCACTAAGTGGGAGGAGATCTCAGCAATTACACCTGAGCTGTCAAAGCCGCTACGGATATGCATGCAACACTTCGCATTCCCCGCTCAGGACAGATTTACCATGCCCCATAAAAGAATATGGTTTGGATTGTACTTAGCGTGTACCGGACCTCAGACTGTTGATCTGGCGAGCTGGATCATTGATCAAATGTATTTGGCACAACACAGATGGGAACGAAAGAAAGTGCTTAATGGATGTTGTGCGCTCACAAGAATTGTTTATATGTGCTTGGCCTATGATTTGCCAATTGAACGCGCATTAACAGGAGAAGAGCTGAAAGCATTCAAAGGAACGACGAAGAAAGCCAAGAAGCCCAGTAGAACACGGGCAGGTAAGCGCATGAGAGGCACCATTCCTTGCCTTCAAGTGCCAGAGTCACCATCACCACAACCCTCTCCAGAGCGATCACCGACAGAAGCCGCTCCCACAGTGCAACCTATTCGCATAAGGTTGTCTAGACCAGCGGTCACGGAGGGCACTACTAGTATCGCTGCACCTCAGGCAGCTGCAACCACAGAACCCACCACCACGACAGCAGAAGCTCCCACCACTATTGGTGCGGACGCCTTTTCTTTCCCAATACCACACATGGAGGCAGAACCAATAAACACAACATTCGATTTTGAAATGCCTGATGCATTCTCAAATGAATTCCAGTTTTCAGAGGCACAGATGTTCTCCCAAGAATATGAACGCCCCAGTTACCCTACCACACCGCGGGATCTGCCACAGGGACAAGTTGTGTCGAGCTCTGATGACAAAAGAACAGCCACCGACGACGATGAAGCCAGCCAGGGCACGCATGATTCCCAAGAACAAGGACAGACAGACGGCCAAGGCCAACAAACCGATGCACACGGTGACACCAGCACGCACGAAGAGGAGACTTTCGAAGCAGCAGCTTACACGCTGGCAATCAAGAAATTATATCGTACGATGGAGAAAGTCTGGGCACGGAAGAAATTGACTGAAGAAGAGAGCCAGGCCCTAATCGAACAAGAACTAGTCTCCGGAGGATTTGAAGAAGTCTACATCAGAGGGTTCAGAGAACTGGTCCAATCCATCGGCCCGGTCGAAGCACTGAGGTATTTACAAAGGAAGCCACTCCCCCAATATGACCCTCGCAGAGTTCGCCTGCTATCGAAGCCCGGTGAATATATTCGAGTTCCGGTAGGTGCTCAATCATCCCACCAGGCACAAGATGCACGCCTACGGCCGGAAAGATCCTTCACCGAAGAAGCCATCCTAGTCGACTCCCCGCCACGTACTACCGTTGTACATACTACCACTATCCTGGAAATAACATCCACACCTTCTACTCCTCTCTCACCTCATGTTTCACCAACCCATCCTGTATCCCCAGCACACCCACCTGCTCCTCCCATATCCACACCAGTCCATGGCAACATAGCCACAGCCTTTACACCGCCCATTCATGCCACCATGCCCGTACCCACCCCACCTCGTCTACATGTTAACCCCTTCACCCCTTCATCCTTCCCATCCTTTCCCCCACCTTTAAGACACCCTTTCACCTTTCTAACCCCACTAACCTTCTCACCAGTTTCACCTCCCCAACCCACTATAACCCCTATTTCCCCTTTTCACCAAGCTGCTCCAGCCATCCCCCCTATAAATTACTCTACATTTGTAAATCCCGTCTTCACACCTACACAACCACCCACATACACACCGCTTTTCACAGTCACCGCACTTGACACGTCCAATGACATGGACATCTCACCACCCACCGCACCAGCACCCACTCCACTCACAGCACCATCATATTTAGGTACGTCACAATTTTCCACGATCACCACTGCATCCACCTTCCCAACCCCATTCCCCATTCCCGTTGCATCTACTTCCACTGCATCCTCACTTAACACTTCATTACTATTATCGCCCACCATAGACACTACACTTCAACAAATGTTCACATGCATGACACAAGTACGAGATGAGTTTGCATCTCTTGGCAACAACTATCAACAGCTGCAGAGGACGACAAATGAATTACAGTCGCAGCTTAATTCATTATCGATCGAGAATGCCTCGTTAAATACGCGACACCAAGAACTAAGAGAGGCATATCATAAGCTAGAGCTAGAAAGTGAAGAGAAGACAAAAGAAGCCACTGCTGATCTGGACAACCTGCTTCGAGCCCAAACAATTAGGAACGCGACACTGACCAGGAATATGGGCCTACTCAGGAGGCACCTAGCGGTAGCCCAGGAGGAGAACGTGAGACTCCAAGCGCAGAATAGAGAAAATTTGGAAGCGGCACTGGACCACCCTGAACAACCATTAAGTCCGAGCAGATTCAAGGCAATCCCATCTGAATCGATGCGGATGTTGCTAGATGACCACGTTCGACTGCTAGAGGACTACGATCGAATGAACGAAGAGCATCAGAAGCTAAAAGAAGATCACAAGTTACTACAGCTCAGAGAAACGCCACCACAACAACTACCAGTGGCAGCAGAAGTACCAGAACCTGTGGACCCCTCTCCTGAACTCATAGAGGAACTAAACGCATTACGGGCCCAGGTAACCACTCTCCAATCATGCATAGATGTATACGAAGCACCACCACGGCCTGATTCCCCACCGGAGATCCCAGCTGACGACGAGAACATAACCATTCCGGTGGAGGAAACGTTTGAAGAAGCATACGAGCCAATACCCATCCCAGGCGGACAAGTCACGGCCGAAGGCCAGATGACCTATGAACTTCCTACCCCCGCGTGGATGAAAACGATCGAAGAACTTGGAACGACACATTCGGCCAGAGTAGAGGCACAGTTACATGCCATGGCCATGATTGAAGAGAGAATCTTACAATCCCCCTTCTTTGCTCATTTGGCCCCCCGACGCTATATATCTGGGCATGAGCTGCAATATAAGCCATACTTCATGTTAATGGCTGAATATCAGCTAGCTATAGAGAAAGAAACCGGCATGAAACCCACGCATGCTACACAATTCGAGCCGGCGGACTTGCCACCAAATGCGCAAAGAGGAGAGATCCATCAACCTGATTGGCGCAAAGACCTACTCCAGAAGTACCCAGAAATGATGAGCACATGGATGAAAGCGCCTTTACATTTAAAGTATAATCCTTGCTGGGGACCAGTACCTCGACGCCGCTCCTGGACTGCATTCGCTATCAAAGTACAAAACAATAGGCAGTGTCAGGATTGGCTAAATTACCCCTACTTCAAGCCACCTACCGAGTTGCCCACTGTTGGCTATATGATGGCCACAATCCGTCACTGGCTCCCTCGCCTGAAGCATATGGATGATATCGCAGCGCATATGACTGTCAAAATTTTTGACATGATGCAAATGATATTTAAAGTCTTCCGACGCGTCAAGGCACCGCATGTAAACACCCCGGGATTTGAGCATGGTAACTTTGATCTAGTATATGACATGAGCACAACGCCATCGCTCTGGGTGTGTTATGCCTGGCACTGTAGAATAAAATACCTACCGGCGTGCTACAAGCAAACATTTGAAGAGATGTTCACCACCGGATTTTGGGAATACCATTCCGAGGTATTCATCAGCAGGCCCACACATTTATTGCAACTTTTTGCCTGCGAGCGAATGGTTTATTCCGCGCACTATCAACTCCCGCCACCCGACGAACCGCAACCGATAGACTGGGAGAAACTCAAGGCTGATCTGGCCCGAAGCATTCGAGTATCTGAGCACACCCTCGCTCACGACCTCCTACAAAACTACATCCGGCAGACCGCACAACAAGGTTCTGTCGAGGACGACAGAAGCGAGAGGGAGGGGGGTGTTGGAAGCAGTCAGAGGCACAGTCAGAGGCACAGTCAGAGGCACAGACGACATGGAAGCATGTAAAGACGGAGCAGGGAGCCAGTCGGATCATTTTTTCAAACAATTATGTTTTTATTACCTCTTCAAATATCCAACAGTGATTTTCATCACTCTTGTAACATATGTAATATAGACAAAACCCCATCTTGTAATTCATAGCTCCATTTTGTGCAAGCCGAGGAGTCCTCGAGCTTGAGGAGCTTAGGTAGAATGCTCGTACCAAATTTCGTTATTTTTAGACATCGTTTACCCTTCCAAATAGCCTCTAGGACCTATTTTTTAACTAGGCCGGTCACTAGATGTGAAACCGGTCAAAACTAGTCTAGAAACTATAAAAAGAGCTAGAGAGCTCATTTTTGAGGTTGGTTCATGTTGGCTAGTGTGAGCTTAGAGCTAGTTTGAGCTTGTAAGAGTATTCTTGAGTAATAGAGCGACTTTTCTCACCTTCCATTGTGTCTTGCTTGTCTCTTCATTGTGTGTGTGTATGTGTGTGTGCATCTTTGTGCTTCTCACCTTCACTCTCACATCATCTCACATTCACGATCTTCATATCACTCCTACCTCTCCCACGGATTGACATTAAGGAGGTGAAGCTTCTTAACGTGGTTCTCACCATTGTGCTAGAGCAGCAATGGTGGATAGGTAGGGTGCAGTGGATCCCTATGTTTAACTGATGAATGTAATTGATATACATCACAAGAATTCACATAATTCTTTACATTAATATAAATGCGTGACCACGAATAACCCTCTCTAATTTTTTTATAAGTTGCTACAAATCCCTTATGCCCATCCCATAAAGTATCATGCATGCTTTTCATGACTTGCATTTGAAGATGCCTAGTTCCTAGTACCCTTTGTGGAAATTTAATTTTCCCCCTTGCATGTCTCCAAATTAACCCATCTTTTAAGAAAAAATTAAAAGCTCTTTTTCTAATATTTCTAAATCTATTTGAAGACCATGAAGGTGATGTAATTAAAGTGCTAAGATACCTCCCAATGTCTAGCCACTCTCCTTCATATTCATCAGTATTAAATTTCTCATATACATATACTTGAAAATCATAATTAATCATATTAGTATCTAATTTGGCTTCAACATTCTCATCATACCTAGCTCTAGAAAGCATATCAACAACAGAATTAGATTTTCCTGAAATCTAGATTAAAACCGGATTTATAAATTTAATATAAGAAATCCAGCGAAGCATAGCAATATCCGATGAAGAACAATTTGTGATCATTCCTATTAACAGTAAACAATCTGTTTCAACAATTACATTTGCTTCTATGAAATATTCTTTATCAGTCTTTAGTGTTGTGACTAATCCCCAAAGTTCTCTTTTAATTTGTGGATAATGTCTTTGAGTATTATGTAATATTTTAGCTCCAAATCTAACAGCATATCTTTTACCCTCTTTGTCATCCTCACGTATGACCCAGCCTATCCCAATAGGGCTAGTATCAACAATCCATATAACAGGCTCATTGTCCGTATAATCTAGTCACTTAAGGATTGGAGCTTCTTGCAATAACTTCTTTAACCTACGCATTGCATGAGTATGTTTTTCATTCCATAAAAATTTTCTTTTCTTCCTTAATAAAGCATAGAGATAATCTGGATAATCTGCTACATGTGCAAAATGTGGTATCCATATAACATAGAAGATGCAAGCTCCTAAGAACCTACGAACCTCACTCACATTTTGACATATCTCTGAAATCTTACTAATGGCGTCAATTTTCTGAGGGTATGGCTTCCATCCATAATGGCCACAAAGATGACCTACAATAAGGACCTCATTAATACCAAAAATAGATTTCTCTATAGATAATGTTAAGCCAACTTGAATAAACCGCTGAAAGATCTTTTGGCAATCAAGGATATGAGCTTTAACAACGACGACAACCATCTTCATCCAGAGTGCTATCTTTCTCTTCTTCCAAGAAACCCTTAATGGGAATGTCATCTATAAAGGGCATAGTAATGTGTGGAATGAAATCGTGCAAAACCAAATTCATTGCTCTCATCATGTGTGCTACTGAATTGGTCGCACCTTGAGGTAACGTACACATCCTAACTAATCCTTGAGGTGTTTTCATGGTAGTAATGTCTCTACTTTCTAGTGCAAATTGAAATTGATCATACCCAAAGTAGAGATCGCCCATTGAATAAATAGAATTGCCTAAAAACGCTTCCGCAAATTCATCCACAATTGGACCTGTACCCACATTTCTAATGGTCACTTTATTAACTAGCTGAAGATCTTGGATAAACCAAAGTTTTCCATTCTTCTTGGGCACAGTAAACCAACCGTTTGAATAGGGAGCTGAAGAGGATTCTAGAATATGCATATGAATTGTTTCTTTAAGTAATCTATCAGCTCTGGAAGATGAGATTTAGGTACTGGAATAGGGTGCAAATTCCAAGGAACATGGGGAATAGTAAAAATAATCATCGAAGAAACTATCCTAGGATCTGCACATCCTATCTCTGAAGGCTCAAGAGAAAATGATCTTCCATGTTGCTGAATAATCTTCAAAAAATACTCTTTTTCTGCTGGAAGAAGGAAACCACTAGCATCTAACTTAATTTGTTTTAAGGAATCTTTAGTAAATACATGGCCAATATTTGCCAGATCTCTAAGGATTGGCTCATGACTTACATTCGTTATAATATCATTACTAAATTTAGGTAGTGGCTGTGCTACGGGTTTAACCTTCTTACTAAGAGTTTTATATTTGGTCTCTTCTAAGGCATCATATTCATGATCAATATTAGAGGCATATTCTTGAATTAATGCATACACATCAAGTGAAGAGATGAGAATATGGGAATTAGACTTATTTTGATAAATCTAGTTCTTCTAATGTTGAGAAGCAATGTGTGGTTTCAATACCATGTTCATTTTTTTCATCCATTAACAGATATCCTTTGTTTTTTAAATATTTTTCATATGTTTTTATAATTTTTCTTGGATTTTTTTTTAAATACAAAAAATTTAAAGTAGCAGATGGAAAATAAACAGTCATCTTATCTAAATTATGTACAAGATTTTGCAAGATATCGAACCAAAGTCCACTGTCATCTTGCTCAATAGTGACATTTACTCAAAATCCTGATCTAAATGTCTTAAAGGAGTTTTTCTTAAGGACCTATGATTACGAGGATGGTTTATACAAAGCATCATAAATTGGACAGATTTAAGTCCATCACGAGAACGAATTCTTGCGAAAGCGCTACCATTGTCAAGTACTTTAGTCTCCATTCTTTGTTCACAAATGAATCGCTGCCCCCAAAATAATTGGGTACGAGAAATCATCATGAACAAAGAAATTATGTTTCTCTCTAACATCTCCAATAGTGATCGGAACATTTGCACAAGCTCCAAGTAAATATCCAAAAGCATTATTGGCTGCTTTCATTTTCCATCCATGGTCTCTATCTATAGGCCATTTTCCCTCATTATATAACTCCCTCGAGACTACATTGATTTCAGATCCTGAATCTATTAAGACTATTTGCGGTTTATTATTATTTCCTATCTTAACCATAGTTTCAGTAGTTCCCCTAGCCCAATGTTTCTGAGTATAATGATTATTTGGGTCTCCATTTCCTTTCTCTAAATGTCCAACTACGGGGCCCAAATAATTTCTATGTTCAGAAGATTCACAATATTCAAATTCATTAATTTGAACAATACTAACTTTAGGTTCATCATGTTCTTTCCTTTCTTCCATTTCTATATCGTCAACTTTATATTCGATAGATTCTCTTCGTCTTTTGTTTATACTCATAAAATCTTCTTTAACATCTATTCGTGAAAATGCTAACCATTCTTCTAATGTCATGGTTACCTCTGCTTTCATAATTTTCTTATCCATAACCTTCCGAATGTCTATTTGTTTCTCTATTTGAGAGATCAATCGGAAAGTAGGCGGTTTCTTTTTTGGTTTTTCTTCCTTAACACCTTCTTCATGTATCGGTTGAGTTTCATTAGGTTTATCCTGACTTCTATCTTCATTTGTTGTTTTCTTTTCTAAATTTTCTATCACTTTCTTTACTTTTCCCTTATTTTGAGGTTTCTTATCTTGTTCCTGTTGTTTAATTTCTTGACTAGGCTCCGTTCTAGGTGGTTCATTGATTGACTCAGTAGTCTCACTCTCTTTTCTAGCCCTGGTTGTTTGTTTAGACTGCCCCTCTTCATCACGTTTCCTTTTCTCATCTGCATTAATTTCATGAGCATAAATAGAGAACATATCTACTAGCTCATTCCAACATGTCTTTGCTCTGATATCTGAGCTTCTAGCATATAAGGTCTCAACTGTTAATTTCCCCCTACTAGATATATCATAAACTTGATTCCAAAAGTCACAATTAGAGTCATCACTTTCAAGCCTACAAGCATATGTATTTTGACTTATACAGGCTTCAGAGAAACTCTTCATAGCCCCTTTCCCATAATTTGATGCCAAAGGCCTTTTTGTTACATAGTCACAGATCTTTCGATCAACTTCCGTGACCCAATTCCTATCCTTGGCCTCTTTAAATAGGTTACATGTCCAGTGTGATGAGATATAGGAATTTCACATGGAATCCAAGGTTTAAGATGGTTTTCTTTGTGTCCATGACAGAATGCACCTATGTTTTCCTCCTTTGCCCTCAAATATCATATGAAGAATCAATCGTAGCCATCCATTTGATAAATCGAATGGTTTTAAACAAAAGTGATTGATCCTAGGATTAAGAGCTGAATTCTCTAGATCCAAGGGACTAAATTCATTCAAAAAACTATGAAAAATCCACTCCAAATTTGAGCATCATTGTTAAGCATCCATAGAGCCCTTGCTAGCACATGGTTTCCTTAAGACGATCACCCTCAGTTGAGTGTGTGAGGATCCAAGGTGGATCAGTAAGAGCATAGTTCCTAGAAGCAATTTAATTTAGACTTCCAAAATAGGATAGACTCATAAACCCAATGGTTAAACTCTTAGAAAGATATAGGATCAATGAAGTGGAACCTATCCTCTCATGTGTGATATTCCTTTGAACTGTCATGGTGGGAGGGTAGTGTGGACTGCCTTTGACCAGTAGAATGCCTAGCTTGACATATCACAATGCTCATGTACATGTATTCCATTACAATGTCATTTAATTCAAGTCTCTTGTCTCTTTTCTCTTATGTGTTTTTACATGTCTCCTTTTAACTCTTTCTATGTGTGAGAATGCTCCACAATCTTGTGTTGAACCCCTGAGGATTATCCATTGAGATTGTGAGGATAAGTTTCTATATATTCATAAATCATTACCCTCATGCATGCATACTATCCACAAACACCCATGTATACGTGTCAAATTTGAAAGTTTATAAGAAGCTCCATTTTTGGACCATATTTCCTTTCAAAATTGATTCATGTGTATGGTTTTCTTTTGTTCTCACTATGCATATATACCATCCACCAATAACCCATGCATAAGAATTAAATTTTTGAAGTCTCCATTTTTGGACCATTCTTCCTTTCAAAATCGATTCATGCGTATGTGTTTCTTTTATTCTCATCATTCATGTTCATGGATTTACCTTGCATTCAGATGTTCCTCTTCCCATAATCAAATCATCATATCTCTCCTCTCCATACTCAACTTCACCTTCACCTTCACATTTTATCACATAAACCTTCCAACACTCACTAGGTGCATATACTCTGTGTGTGTCGTGGTCGGGACTCGATTCACCCAGATAATCACCTACACAGCGTGAGAGAGAATAATGAAGAACAGAGTACCTACATCCCTAGTAGCAGAGCAGAGTAGGATGGCCCACTCTAGCATAGATCTTGATGCCCCTAGAAGAGGGGAGGAAGAAGAAAAGCTTCATGATGTAAGTGACAATTTAAGAGTTGAATAATTTAATTTAATAAGATTGGAAATTGAATTATCGTTTTCTTGCTTAACAACAAGCCGTTGAAGTGAACATGTTCATGGCAAGTTTTGGTTGGGATGGATCTTCTCGCCCAAGTGGCTCATCCTTGGAAAACTATATTAAAAAGTTTCGAAAGGATGATTTTGTAATTGTTCCTAAAGATTATAGTCCTGATGGGCACTTCATGACCTGATGCTTGAATTCCTTCAACAAAGTTTTGTGTTTGTGTACAATTACCTAAGGAACTAACTATGTCATTTTGGTTAGAAAATCTTTAGTTGTAACTGCTCTTAGAGTTAACTTTAGAGGAAAGGTACTAGGACAAATAGGTATTGCCATGGCTCTTGGAATGCAAGACCCCAGTGTAATTTCTAGATCTATATTAACCTTCCGATTGCCACAATCTCTCCAAACAAGAAAGAAAATTGTTGAGAAATTGAAAGCGATTGAGAACTAATGTAATATTTTGGATAAATACAATTTATTTTTTTTATAGGTTGTGTTGTCCATTGTAAGTTATGGAATGTTATCCAAACTTTGTATGTAATCAAGAGCTTTTTTATCTCCCTCTATGTGCGGGATTCATGCCAATAAAAATTTTACACTCCTAAATCCTGCATTTCTATGGTTGGGGCTTTTTTGGCATTTTGAAGAGTATCTCAAGGCTATGTTTGGTGCATACATTCATTAGGAGGCAAAATATGGGGGTTATGAGGCTAGCAAGTACCCATTGAAAATAGGCAGCTCATATGGGAACTTTGCTAACTTATGTGCCCAATTAACCATAGAAAATTCATTAAAATACATTAATAGACATCCATAGGCTAATTACTAAAAAAGAAATCCCATCCAAAAATAGAGGATTCAGGCCTGCAAAATTTCTGCAAGCCTCAATCCCCCATTTCTATGTTTGGGGGATTTTTGGCATTTTAAAGTGTATTTGAGGACTTTATTAGGTAAATACATTCATATGGAGTCAAAAACAAGAGGGAATGAGGCCAACAAGTAGCCAATGAAAACCTAGCCAGTCCATAATAAACTGAATGAAGTCAAAAGTAATAATCCTTGAGCACTTATGATAGAGAGTCACAGACAGAGAGAGAGAAAGAAACAAATAGATAATATAGGTTAAGACAAAACATTCCACTCATCATTGAAGTAAATTGCAAAATATGCTTAGCAAAAGCTACACGATACAGAGGTCATGGGTTATTTCCTCTTATTCTTCTTACTAGCTGAATATCTTTGGATTGTATGGTTAATCTCTTAGCATGGATAGCACATAGATTAGAATCTTCAAGCATGGAGATGAGGTAGGCCTCTACTATCTCTTGAAGTGCCTTAAGTGCTATCCCTTGTATTTGTACCTACACAATAGCTTTGTAGTTCTTCCTTTACCACTCTTGCAAATTCAGCTTGAGTGATTTATGATAGTGTCGTATCTCTACAAATGCTTTGTATTGTCTTTGTCGTCTTTGTGGAGATCTTGCATTGGGAGGTATGTTAGGTTGTCATTGAGATCTACATCGTGGTTGATAATTGTTTTTTCTCTGATGTACACGATGTGAGGGTCCAGCTTCACTACAACATATCGAGGGTATACCGAGGATGCTACCGAGGCAAATGAACGGGCATGATTTCTTCGCGATGTTGATGTTAGAGTCGGTATACGTGTTGGAAAGAAAGCGTCGGTATAGGCGCCGGTATAAGCATCGGTATATGCCTCAGTATTATCGACGCCTATACGGACATCCATACCGACACCCGCACTTGGCGTACCGACGCCTATACCGACGTCCATACTGGAGCTACCGATGCGTATACCGACAACCTTATCTGCACAAATTTTTTTGGGCAGAATGTGTTGTCTTTTGCTACAGCATGATGTTGTCTAGCAAAAGACAATACACTCTATCCAACTAAGTACATGTGTTATGTACTCTAATGACAACCAAAACATAAACTTATATGAGCAAAAATGATCAATGAATCATGTACAGAAAGTTATATATTCCATAAATGAAAAATGTACAAAAGTGTGGCAAACCACTTATATATATGAATCGAATACAAAATGTGACAAAGCACTTCCATATAGGAATTGAATACAAAATCATGGTACATCATTGTCACATAGGAGTGTAATACAAAATTGTGGCAATGTGACAAAACACTTCCATATAGGAATCAAATACAAAATTATGTTACATCATTGTCATATGCGAGTGTGATACAAAATTGTGGCATTGATCAAAATATTTACAGCTACAATCCTGCAACAAAACATATGTATAATTTAAGACCAATTAACATGACATTTATAAACAACAACTAAAAACACGAAACCAAAATATAACTTTACCTAATCAAGAATATTCTCCCATGAGAGGATTGCACCGCATCCCTCTAAGCCTTGTAACAGTGCAGTTAGTCCATGTCGATATCCATATGATTCTTCACTTCGCGTCGGAGGAAGACCCATTGCCAACTCCTATAATAAATATGCAAAATGTTAGATGAACATACATAATGTGCTTAACACAAACAACTTCAATAATTAACATGATACTTACAAATTGGTAGCGCATACTGTCGTATCCGCCGCCACCTAAATGCGACATTCCAACCGTATCTAAACGTGTGGCCGCCGCATCTCTCTGTTGATGATATCAATCAGGAGTATGTTGCTGCTCATCCTGAATCGATTCCCATTCTTCGACATCTAGCCATACAGGCTTCGGTAAGCCTCCTCTAAAACCATCCCGAGCTTCCGATCGTCGATGAGACATTACCTCGCGTGCCGTATGTTGAATCCATTCGGAACTTACAATAGGATTCCCAGGTGCTGGCTGGTACTCTTCATATATGCATTGTGTGATATGATTTTTAGAGTCCCTATCCTCTTCGGTCCACTTTAACATTACTAAATGACCGAATTCAATGGAGCAGAGTTGTCGAATGCGCTGACGCATTGACTTTCCGGCCGCATCAATCACTGGAGCTCCATTACAGATATGATATATCTTTGATTCGTCATGATCATGTGCACCAAGGTGTACGTGGAGATCCCACCTGATGCAATGTGAAGATCTCATTTCATCCAATGTATATATATGCATGCTTTTATGCATATGCATGCTTGTATGCATATGCATTCTTGTATGCATATGCATTCTTGTATGCATATGCATTCTTGTATGCATATGCATTCATGTATGCATATGCATACTTGTATGCATATGCATGCATGTATGCATATGCATTCATGTATGCATATGCATTCATGTATGCATATGCATGCATGTATGCATATGCATGCATGTATGCATATGCATGCATGTATGCATATGCATGCATGTATGCATATGCATGCTTGTATGCATATGCATTCATGTATGGATATGCATTCATGTATGCATATGCATGCTTGTATGCATATGTATACATGCATATGCTTGCATGCTTGTATGCATATGTATATGCTTGTATGCAATGCTTGTATGCATATACTTGTATGCATGCTTGTATGCATATGCATTCTTGTATGCATATGCTTGTATGCATGCTTGTATGCTTGTATGCATATGCATGCTTGTATGCATGCTTGTATGCATGCTTGTATGCTTGTATGCATATGCATGCTTGTATGCTTGTATGCATATGCATGCTTGTATGCATGCTTGTATGCATTCATGTATGCATATGCATGCTTGTATGCATATGCATTCTTGTATATGCATATGCATGCTTGTATGCATATGCATTCTTGTATATGCATATGCATGCTTGTATATGCATTCATGTATGCATATACATATGCTTGTATGCATATTCTTGTATGTATATGCTTGTATGCATATGCTTGTATGCATGCTTGTATGCATATGCATTCATGTATGCATATGCATTCATGTATGCATATGCATGCTTGTATGCATATGCATGCATGTATGCATATGAATGCATGTATGCATATGCATGCATGTATGCATGTGCATGTGTGTACCCATATGCATATGCATGCATGTATGCATGTGCATGTGTGTATGCATATGCATATTTGTATGCATATGCATACATGCATTCTTGTATGCACATGCATTCTTGTATGCACATGCATACATGCATTCTTGTATGCATATGCATGCATGTATGCATATGCATGCATGTATGCATATGCATTCATGTATGCATATGCATTCATGTATGCATATGCATGCTTGTATGCATATGCATGCTTGTATGCATATGCATGCTTGTATGCATATGCATGCTTGTATGCATGTGCATGTGTGTACGCATATGCATATGCATGCATGTATGCATGTGCATGTGTGTACGCATATGCATATTGTATGCATATGCATATTTGTATGCATATGCATATTTGTATGCATATGCATACATGCATTCTTGTATGCATATGCATTCATGTATGCATATGCATGCATGTATGCATATGCATGCTTGTATGCATATGCATTCATGTATGCATATGCACATATGCATGCTTGTATGCATATGCATGCTTGTATGCATATGCATTCATGTATGCATATGCATGCTTGTATGCATATGCATGCTTGTATGCATATGCATGCATGTATCCATATGCATGCTTGTATGCATATGCATGCTTGTATGCATATGCATGCTTGTATGCATATGCATTCATGTATGCATATGTATGCTTGTATGCATATGTATACATGCATTCATGTATGCATATGCTTGTATATGCATTCATGTATGCATATGCATTCATGTATGCATATGCTTGCTTGTATGCATATGCATACATGTATGCATATTCATGTATGTATGCATATGCATGTATGTGTATACATATATATGCATGCATGTATGTGTATGCATATGCATGAATGAGTATGCATATGTATTATGTACGTGTGTATGCATATGCATTGTGTATGTGTGTATGCATATGCATTGTGTATGTGTGTATGTGTATGCGTATGCATGTGTGTATGCATATGCATTGTGTATGTGTGTATGTGTATGCATATGCATGTGTGTATGCATGTGCATGTGTGTATGCATATGCACATTTGTATGCATATGCATGTGTATGTGTATGCATATGCATGTGTATATGCATATGCATGTTTGTATTCATATGCATGTGTGTGTTTATACATATGTGAGTGTGTATGTATATATGTATATATCTCTCCCTCTCTCTCTCTCTCAATCGAAAACAAAACTAAAAAGAGAAGATATTAGAAAAGCAAAAACATAAAGAAAGAAAAAACATTGATATATCTCTCACTTACATCGATATAATTGTTTGAATCAAGGTTGTCAAAATCCACTTGAAGCTCTCCTTAGTCAAATTTCTAAAAATTTGATCCCAAAATTCTCTTGCAAAATTAAAGAAAGAAGATATTAGAAAAGGAAAAACATAAAGAAAGAAAAAAGGGTGCTACAATATGTGCGATCTACTTACCAAAGCGTGAGATCTATAAAAATAGACGTGTACTTAGAGAGAGAGAGAGGGAAGGAGAGCAAGAGAGAGAGAGAGAGAGAATTGTTTGAATCAAGGTCATCAAAATCCACTTGAAGTTCTCCTTCGTCGAATTTCCAAAGATTTGATTGCAAAATCTCTTGCAAAACCAAACAAAGAACATATTAGTAAAGCAAAAACATAAAGAAAGAGAAAAGAGTGCTACAATATGTGCGATCTACTTACCAAAACTTCAGATCTATAAAGATAGAGGTCCGTTTAGAGAGAGAGAGAGAGGGAGGGAGAGGGAGGGAGGGAGAGAGAAGAAGAGAGAGTGAGAGAGAGGGAGAGAGAGAGAGAGAAAGAGGGAGGGAGAGAGAGAGAGAGAGAGAAAGGGTGACAAACAGAGATCTTCTATTGGCACGTGCAAACCCGACAGGAAAAGATCTAGATTCAAAACGCTCAGTATGACAAATTTTGGTTTTGGGCCCGGTTAAAAAGAGGGTGTCGGTATAAGCGTGGGTACTTACAACAAATTACCGACGCTTATACCGACGCAGTCTTTCCGAGGCAAAGCGACTTTCCCAAATTGTCCGAGGGTCATACCGACGCCGACAGGTGACCGTCGGTATACTGACCATCGGTATACTGACCGTCGGTATTCCCTTGATATGTTGTAGTGCTTCATCTGCCACATTCCCTTGTTGATGTGCATGTTGACTTCTCTCCATTTCCTCCTGTGTTGGTATTTGGCCTTGTTCCTATGGAAGTGTTTTACCTCCATGTGTTACCATATGGATCATTGGAATGTGCATTTGATTCCATGGTGGTTCAGTGCAGCTTCTTCATTAGTCGATGGTTCTCAATCACAATCACTCTCCGATATAATCTTTCTCTCTTGCCACTTGTTTGGGTCTTGCCTTGATGGGTGTCCTCTCTAGTGGCTCATCATCAGAGTCTAAATCTTACTGTCCTTGAGACCAATCTTTGTTTATTTGACATTTTGTGTTCTTGCCATGGATTGCTCCTAGACGGTATGCCATCATGTGAGAGAGGCCTAGAAGTGGTATGGGAACCACTTGAGGGTCTCTGCGGGGGTTGTACCCATGGTAGGCATTGAGTTCCTTGAACATGTATAGGATAGACCACACGATCTTTCCTTGGTGTTTGCTTGATGCATGCCATTCTCTTGAGTTTCAAAAGTGTGAAATGCAGTGAGTTATCTCTATTTATAGATTTGTTATAAGAACTATCTATTCAGACTAGAATGGACAAAGCCAGTTTAGAAACATACATAATATAATAATACAAATAATAACACATTGAAACCAAGATTATATTACTCCTATGATTTACCATATAATGGGATATAATGAATTCACTTTACTTCCAAGCTGAGCCTTCTCATTGTCTTTTATCATGCCACTGAGCATGATGGAGAGGTCCTAATGATGACTTTCATTCCTCACTAGCAATGTTGTGTTCCATCCTCCTCACAACTTTTGCCAAATGTGACTCCCTAACATGTTCCACAAATTTTTTTTTTCAGAACTTACATGCCATATGACTACTGTTTGTAGCATTTGTGCACTTCTAGCCCATCATGGTTGGAATGTACATCAATTGGACATTAAAACTGCATTTCTGAATGGTGACTTGCATGAAGAAGTGTATGTTCTTCATCCCCATGGCTTTGTGTAGAAAGGGCATGAAAACCAGGTTTGCAGGTTAAAGAAGGCTTTATATGGCTTAAAGCAAGCACCACGTGCTAGGCCCTATGAAAAGATACATGCCTATCTGATTGCACATGATTTTTAGAACAATCCAACTAAAGGCACCTTAGATGTTAAGCATGCTAATGATGTGCTTCTAATTATTGTTGTCTATGTTGATGAGATGTCGCTCATTGGTCCTATTGACAAGCATATTGCTGATATTAAGGTTGATTCGCATGCCTCATTTGAGATGTCTGGTTTGGGGTATTTGCATCATTATTTGGGCATTCAGTTTATGCAAGTTGATGGTGGAATGGCTTTGTGTCAAACAAAACATATTGACCCATTATTGTAGTGTTTTGGCCTTGAAGATTGTAAGCCTATTGCCACTCCTATGGAGACAGGTTTATGATTGAGTCTTTATGATGTTGGACATGCATTTGATGTTGTTCTCTATCAGCATGTTATTGGATGCTTGATTTAATTATGCATTACTCGGCCATATATTTAATTTATTGTCTCACAAATTAGGAGGTTTATGCATTGCCTAGATGTCAAGCATTGGAAGGAAGTTAAGCACATCTTTCACTACTTGAGTGGTACCCAGCTACTTGGATTGTTTTTGGTAGTGTTAGACGGCCGCCGAACAAGGACAAATGTACTAGGACAGGTGTCTTAAATGTAAAAGTGTTAGACGACCGCCGAACAAGGACAAAAGTACTAGGACAGGTATCTTAAATGTAAAAGAACCTTCCAGGAAACGCACAGGTAACTAAAGATTTGCGCACTCTTGTAAAAAAAATCCTATATATAAGGCAATGAGAAAAGAGTGGCCGAGCGCCCCCTGTTTGGGAATTGCAATGTATTGTTTGAGTAAGCCCCGTTTTGGGGGTTGTAAACGTATTGTGTGAGTGTGCATGTTGTTGAGAAGATCAGTCCTGCTATGTTCTGTTCTGTTCTGTGCTCCGTCTAGCCGTTTATCCGCACATTAATACAGACTTACGAACCAGTTGTATTGCGTTACGAATCTGTTCGGTAATGGTTGAAGTGTGTCTCTGAGTGTTATCAAGTGTAGTGTGTTGTTTGTCAGTTCTGCGGCGGAGTAAGGGAACGTGAAAAGTAGTCCCGAACTATTTGTCTGTTAGCGTTTCTGTAAGTGACCGAATTCGATACCGTAGTCTACAATCACTGTTGATTCCGATCACAGGAAGACTAGTATCTGTAATGGTCTGGATGTGAGTAGGACACCGTTAAGTCTATGGTTAGTCGTTTGTTATTAGAAGATTGGTTGTTCGAGTTTAGCATACGATGAGTCCTCATAACTTCAAGGTATAATGTCTGGTTGGTATACCTGTCTGCTCGGAAGAAGTACGTATTAGGTGACCTTCGTTACTGACGTATATCTTACTCAGAAAAATAAGAAACCGGACTGTTGCCCAGATAACTACAGTAGAATCAGTTCTGAAGTTCTAATTCCAGTACACTGAACAGTCTTCAGTTGTTCAGAGTTGGACACTGAGCTAAGAACGGGATAACATTTATGATTGTGTGATGAGTTGGGAAAATAGTACAGGGCCTCTGTCTAACAGACCCCTACCACTCCCAAGGACCCACGCGGCTAAGAGGTAATTTACGGTTAGGAAAGATTCAAAACCGGCTGAACTTGAAGTACTTTGAGCTTGAAGTCGGAAGTAGCGATTAACGTTTAACATTTGGCGCCGTCTGTGGGAAAGTGGCATCAGGTTGCCAGTTAGCTGTGAAAAGTGGCAATAGCGTTCCAGCTGTTTTTCATAATCAAACATTACGTTTATTGTTCGATTGACTGACGGTAGCAACAGAGCCAGATTGTTGCCAACTGCTCAGATAGTGCTACTACGCAATGATACATGCCGGTTACTCGGTCTGGCGAAACGTATCCTAGGAACCATACGACTGGAACACGAAAAGTGCTAAAGACAACCCTAGGAGAAGAAGGTATAACGCGGCCTGACCCAGTGGTCAAGCAAGTTAAGGACGTTAGAATTAATTCCGGTCATATTCCGGTGGAACGATCAATGCCTTTGTTACATTCTGGTATCACTTCGACCCAGCCTATCGAAAATACAGTAATTCCAGAATCTACCAAGATGCCGCTGGAAACCAGTTTAACAATCTTGGATAAAGATTCAGAGTTATCCACGATCAGAAATACTCTAGGAAAAGAAATCGGTAAAAGTGAAAAAACACTGCAGTCTGGTACACTTTCAGTTCACTCCGGTGATATTCCGGTGATAGAAACACCTACTGGCGGCCAAGGATTAGCATTTTTTGCGGAATCCTCAGCCCGACCCACGTGCTTGGAAGAAAGATTTCGGATATTGGACATCCAGAAGGAAGGAAAGCTGTTCGAAGCAGAGATCCGAAGTATCCTACGCAAAAACAGCACACCGGAAGGCACGCCATCCGGCGATCCAAGTTCTGATAGTTCAACCAATCAACCTCAAGATACAGAAGAAGGGCCGAATACACTCACAATGAACGGACAACAACAGCAACAACAATTATGTCAACCAAGGCCGCCTCCAACAGGAGTAACATACACGAAATTTGGTGGATTCCCAGGAGATGACTCGGATGCTCACGTACGCACTTTCGAGATCAGTTATGCAGTCCTTAACCATCCACCGGATCAGGCATACAAGGCCGTTGTTTTTCAATCTACACTGGTCAATGAAGCGGCTAGATGGCTTACGGAATACGACATTAATCATTTCGGTACCTATGATGCAGTACGAGATGCTTTTCTGCAACGATTCAGGTTAAAGAAGAATCCCGCCAAAATCTTTGATTATTTACAGAACAACCGACAGAAGGCGAATCAGACTGTCCAGGAATATGCTACACTTTTTAGAACACACTTGCGACAGATACCACAGGCCCACGTTAACTTACCGGATGATGTCATCACGCAGTTGTTTATCAATGGTTTAACCCCGCAATTGAAGCAGATCATGATCATAAGATGTGTCGGAGCAATGACGTTGGATGCAGTCATTGTCATGGCTCTGCAACTGGAATCCAAAGTTGGTGGATTTACAGAAGATCTAGAGTGGTTAAAAACGAACAAAACTATGACTGAAGATATAATCAGACAAGTGTACTGTATCACATGCAAAAATTCAGGTCATACTAGTGCCAATTGTGCGCTAAATCAAACGTTCTGCGCTATCTGCAACACTGCCGGACACACCACCAGAAATTGTGTCTACAATGCCAGAATACAGGGAACAGCAACAATCAATGCTGTTATTCAAGAACATGGACAGGCAGCGAATCACTATGTACCTCCGCAACTGAGAAACAATCAACCGCAAGGATATCGAAACTACCAAGGACAGAGAAACAATAACTATAATGCAAACGGCTGGCAAAACGAACCACCACCGGAAAATCCCAATTTACCACCGCCACGCTGTCATTTTTGTGGTGAATTCGGACACATTAGAAGATTTTGCAAGGATGCAGCTGAGTATGATCAAAGGAAGAAGGAGCGGCAAAACCCAATGGCCAACATGGTACAAATTACACCGGTATAAACGCAAACTGCTACAGTCCAGACCCGATCAGGTAAACAGCTGCAGTCAGCAGCAGAAATATTCGAACCGGGGATACGAGAACAACATAAGATGTATAACAAGGCTAGCCACTGGACCGCAACAGAACCACCAGTGTTCCCAAAACCTATTTCGGTGACTCAGACCTCGTCGACAAAGAAAGGAACACAACAAAAGGAAGCAGCAGCGGAGCCATCATCAGCAGTAGACATAACAGCAGATACTTCTGCATCAGCAAAGACCTTAAGTTCAAAAGAGCAGGATAACCAATCTCAGCAGGCCTGGGAAATTTTATCCAAGGCATCTATCACTCTGCCTCTCGGCCAACTACTGGCATTAGTACCTGGGGTTCGACAACAGTTCCAGCAACAGTTTAGTCCGGTACCTTCTTGTATTCCGGCGACAGTAGTAGTTCAACCGGAACCTGATTCTACGGTTGATCATTCAGTTCCCTTGATTACAGTATGGTATAAGAATCATAAAATTACACAGGTATTGATTGATGGAGGCTCTGGTGTTAACATTGCAACTACAGCCTTATGCAATAGGTTAGGATGGATCGAAATCGAACTAGTTCAATTTTTTGTCACAATGGTAGACCAATCTACAGTCCATCTTGTAGGACTTGTGCGAAATGTACCCATTACTTTACAAGGTACGACCTTCAAAATGAATTTTGTTATACTAGATCTGCCGGAATCCACTTTGGATTACAACCTTCTTTTCGGTCGACCTTGGCTGAAGCATGCGAAGGTAATACAGGACTGGTCTGCACAAGAGCTTACGTTCAAAGATGCCAACCGTAGATATGTGGTAAAATTAGATGCTATATAACCTTGCGAACTTCACGCCAGACCATATTTTGCTGAACCAGTCCACATGTTAGATGGACTATCAGATGATGAAGAAGAGGAATTTCTGAAGAATAACGCTGATTTAATGACCTTAGGGACTGTTGATCTACAGTCCGTGATAGATAACTGGAGTACTTCAGTTTGTACAGTTGCACCAATCACCAAAAAACTAAGCAGGAAGATATTGTTTCAACACATGACGATGAATTACAATCACTATTCCGGTCAACAGACGATACAGAGAAACCGCAACAGTTTTATGTCTCCGAAGACCAGTTGATCTCGTACAACTTAGGAGACGAAGATCATCCACGACCTGTAAAGATAAGGCAAAACTTACCGGAAACATTTAAAGCTGATTTGATTCGACTACTTCGCGAATTCTCAGACGTCTTTGCATGGGACTACAAAGATATGAAAGGACTAGATCCGCGCATTTATCAGCACAGAGTCATGTTGAAACCTGAAGGTAAACCGAATAAGCAGCCCAGCTACCAGATGAATCCCAATTATGCATCACAGGTAAAAGCCGAACTTGATAGATTATTAAAAGTTGGATTCATCGTACCAGTAGAACATGCTGAATGGACTTCACCAATTGTGATCGTGCCAAAGAAAAATAAGCAACTACGAATCTGTGTAGACTACCGGAAATTAAACGTAGCAACAGTACCGGATCCTTTCCCGATCCCCTTTCTGGATACCATGCTTGATAGGGTAGCAGGCCACGAAATGTATTCATTCTTAGACGGATACAGTGGTTACAATCAGGTTAGAATGGCTGAAGCAGATATACCAAAAACTGCCTTCATTACCAATTGGGGTGTCTTTGCTTGTACAGTAATGTGGTTTGGGTTAAGAAATGCACCAAGCACCTTTTAGTGATGTATGCAGGAGATTTTCTCTCCTTATCTCAATTCGTTTATGCAAGTATATCTCGATGACTTCTCGATTTTTGGAAAGATGATGGCACATTTGCTTCATCTACGGTGCTGTTTCCAAAAGTGTCGAGACTACAGACTCTGCCTTAACCCAAGCAAATCTGTGTTTGTCGTTTCATGTGGCAAACTACTTGGTCATATTGTATCTGCCCAAGGTATCCGAGTAGACCTAGATAAGATTTCGGCAATTTTAGAAGCCTCAGTACCCGCCACTCCGAAAGAAGTAATGCGTTTTATGGGTCAAGTACGGTGGCATGGCAGACACTTACGGTGGCTTGCTCATCTGGCTGTACCACTGAACAGACTAATCACCAAAACTCCCCGACAGTTCGAATGGACTCAAGAATGCCAAACTACATTTGATCGACTCAAGTATCTATTGACGCAGGCCCCAATCTTGCAACCATCGGACTGAGACAATCCATTCCATGTTTTTGTCGACGCTTCAGATATTGCGATCGGCAGTATTTTGATGCAGCAAACACATAGATGGTTTTGCCCTGTCTATTACGCCAGCAGAAGGCTTGCACCGACAGAAAAGAACTATTCTACCACCAAAAGAGAATGTCTAGGATTAATTTACTCCATCAAAAAGTTCAGACATTATCTATTTGGCCGAAAATTCACCTTTCATGTGGATCATGCTGCCCTCGTCTATCTAGTAAGACAACAACATTTAGGCGGACGATTAGCGCGATGGGTGCTACTCTTGCAGGAATTTGATTATGAAGTCATTCACCGACCCAGAAATGCACATGCCTTAGCAGATTTCTTATCTCGCCTAGATTTTGGTGAAGCTCCGATAGGCATAGATGACACGACTCCAGCAATTTATAGTTCTGAGCCACTGACCGATGAGTCTGCCGAATTACAAGCAACACCTACATATTATGATCAGATTCTAACTTTTCTCACCGAAGGATGCTTTCCATCTGAGACTGCCAAGGCAGTTCGAAGGAAAATGGCAGTCTTTAGCCGCCGATTCCGATTAGTTGCAGGAGAACTATATTATGTAGATCACACCGGAATCTTACTTCGATGTGTTCCTCCGCATGAAATTAACTCGGTCATCACAATGGCTCATTCAACCCCTACTGGTGGTCACTTTTCCACAGATTTAACTCACCGGAAAATTCTGCAAGGAGGTCTCTGGTGGCCAACTATGTACCGAGATGTGGCCCAATTCGTCAGAAACTGCGATAACTGTCAAAGGTCTGGATAACCACTGCAGTGACACTTCTTTCCCTTGCAGCCAATTATGCCACTCGAACCATTTCAGAAATGGGGATTAGATTTTATCGGTCCAATCACACCTCCAATAGTCTTCAGTAACAACAGATACATACTAACCTGTACAGACTATGCAACGAGGTGGGCAGAAGCTTGGGCTTTACGGTCTGCTACAGTAGTTGTAGTAGCAAAATGTCTGCTAAATGATGTCTTCCCACGATTTGGCTTACCACTCAAATTGGTGACAGATCAAGGTACTCACTTCGTAAATCAATTAATGAAGGTACTCACCCAATCATTCCAGGTGACACATAAACTTAGCTCTCCATATTACCCTCGCGCCAATGGTTTGGCCGAAAGTACAAACAAATCACTATTGAATATCCTTCGGAAACTGATCATGGAAGCACCGGAAAGATGGGATCAACTACTACATGCAGTATTATGGGCATACCGAACTACATATAAGGTATCAACAGGATTGACACCTTTCAAACTAGCTTATGGCTTAGAAGCAATAGCACCCATGGAAATAGTTATCCCAAGTCTGCATGTAGCAATCACTCAGAAAATGCTACCGGAAGATTCGCTGACAGCACGAATGGACGCACTCAGGGAACTTGATGAGCACCGATGGCTCAGCTTTTTAACCATGCGTGAAGTACAACTAAGGCAAGCCAAGACACACGATCGATATTTGAAGACTCCAATCTTTTTGGTAGGTCAGCTTGTACTCTTCTATAACGCAAAATCTGATAGAGCAACAGGAAAGTTCAAATTACGATGGTTCGGCCCTTTTAAGATCTCAGAACAAGTCGGTCCGGCAACTTTTCGGTTGACTACGTTGACTAGAAATCCACTCCCAAAAGTAATTAATGGGTCGAAGCTGCGGCCATATCATCACACCACTAGCCCGCATTAAGTTTTTCGACGATGGACCGCGTTTTGTTTAATCTTTTCTGTTTTTTCTTCTTCTTTCTGCTTTTTATAAATAGCCGTGTTTTGTACAATCTTGATGTGACCAGCCGCCCCCTTAACAGTCACTCGAGTACGCACGCCTGCATGAAAACCAGCATTATTCCCGCACTGCACAATGATATCCAACCCCCTTTTTCTCCCCATCGTATTGTTTCTACTTAAACTCTGTCGACAACGCCGAAAAAAGCTATTGTGTTGTATGTTAGTATTCTGAGCCCTCGTGCATTCTGCATCCGTGTTCATTGTCTGTCTCAGTAAATGCCATGGAAGCGATAGCCAACTATGTTGCCTTCCGCGATGGTATCCCTACCGAGGTAGGTGAATACCTGCGTTGCAGAGGGTTGGCCAACTTCGCTGAGTTGCCTTGGCACTCGGTGGAAGCCCATCCTTTCTTCACGCAAATCATCACCGCCATTGCTCAGTCCCCCGCCACCGAACGCCAATGGGTCTTCCTCTCGCTCCCTTCGCGAACAGTCATCACCTTCCAAGCCTTCGCTGAAGCCTATCGCCTCAACCTGCAAGGCCGTGAACATGGCCCTAGTATTCCCATCGCCCGCATGAATGAACTATTCCCCCGCTCTTCGTCCAACGAATACGCCATTCTCTGCCGACCCGAACCCGAACGATCCGCCCTGCAATTCTTAGTCGCCATACTCAACCTGCAGAAGCGCACCTACGGCATCTCACGACCATTTTATTCCGCTTTAGAATTAGCTGCCCAAGAACGCGTCAACTGTGCATCATACTTTTTCCTTAGAATCCATAAAGAATGTGTCGCTATAGTGAAGCAACTCCAAAAGGGTACCACCCCGCGCTCTCGCCTTCCCCATATCATCTCATTCCTTTTCCCAGTCATCCTTGCCGCACAACCACCACCCCAAGGTCCCGTACTTAGACTCGAAGAACCAGTTCAACCACTCGACGACGAGGAAGAAGAAGATGAAGAGATCAACCAACTCTTCCGCAATAAGAGAATTCGGATCAGCTCCTCAGAAAGCGAAGCACAAGGATCCGCCGGAAAGAATCAGGACACCCGAAACGCCGAACAAGAAGAGACCTTCCACGACACAGCCACTTCCATACACAATGAATCATCGGCCGACCACCACGACCAGCAGAATCACACAGAAACAGAACCAGTCTCAACCGAAGAAGCATCAGCACGACGAGAAGATGAACAGCAAGTGATCGACAGCGCACTCAACACCCTACTGAAGGCCGTAGAATCCACCATCGCCCACATTACAGGTGAACACCAACCCCTCCATCAAGTAACTCACCCTGCATCCCCTGGTCCTCAATCCCCACCAGTCAACCCTTTCCTGCCGCCAATTTCCGAATCCTCTTCATCCTCCCCCAATTATTCACCCCCGACATCCCCCCAAATCCATACCCAAACCTCTACACCACCACAACACCCACTCCTCCTTCCCTCTGTTCCAATCTTTTCTGAACTGGCTGACATGGGCCAACTGCTCATTACCCTCTCACAGCAACTTCCGGTACAGATGAGTGAGGTCGCGAATACCATTCGGCACGACCTACAGCATAAAGTCGACCTCCTGGAAGCCGACATCACTCCACTCCAAGAAGAAGTCGACGCGGTAAAAGAAGAAAATCATCAATTACAGACACAATTAGCAGACCTCCAAGCATAGTTTTCGGAACAACAAGCCTTGATACAGCAAAGGGATGCAGCACTAGAGCAGCTTGCCGCCAAAGACCAGCTATTACACGAAGCATACGAAGAAATCCGGGAATTAAAGACCGCACTCCAAGAAAAAGAAGACATCAGCTCATCCCTAGAAGAATTGGTCGAAGAAACGAAGGCCCAGTTGCAGGAAACCATCCAGAAGAATCAAGACCAACAGCGAGAAGCAGCACAAGTCCAAGACGAGCTACGAAGAGCCCATGAATGTTTGGACGACGTAAACAGAATGCTGAGATGCCAATTAACCAGGGAAGCAAAATACCAAAAAGATCTGGCAGATGCTCGAAGAGAACGAGATGCATATTCCAAAACGATTGAATTTCAGAACCAGCAATTCGAGCGACTCGATAACCAACTGCGAAATCAGAAGGATCGAGTCACAGAGATGCAGCAGAAAGTCACCGAAATGAAGACATCCCAGGTCGCTGCATTATCCAATGATTTTTATTTACAGGAGGCCTTTTTGCAAACCCAGGCCGAAATCTTGCTTACTGAAGCAATCGCACTAAGTTCCGTCAGAATAGATGCGTAGATTTTAGAACCCGACACTCTGAAGCAATTATTGGAAACCCTTAAGAAATAAATAGCTCGTACATTTAGATTAGCCAGGAATATGTACCTCGAAGGCCTCATAGAAGAATAGTAAAATTCGATCATGTGAATTCATAATGCGACGATGAGTTTGAATTGAGTATGATACCAAGGTTTTGTTTCATGATACTTTTTGCACATGTAAAACTTGCTAAGTCCAGCATCGATCTACGGAATAAAATGCAGAATGATGATTTTTACTCATGCTATAATTTTGGTAAGGGGAATGAAGTGTCATGTCCGAATGAAATATAATCATTCCAGCGAATGGCAGTTCAAGCTCTGGTGCTTATAAAATGCGTATGCATAGCATAGTATTCTTCAGTATAGTATTCTTCAAGCTTGGGTGCTAGTTAACAAACTTCCAGCATATTATTTTCGGCGACTCTTACAACCATGTCTGAATCCGATATACTAAGATGGCGACTCAAGAAGCGCGCAAATGCACAGAACCGTGTTGTGACTACAACAGACACTACATTACAGGATGATGAAGATGACTCAATGACTTCTGCAACATTAAAAGTTCAGCATAACAACATATTATTTTCCACAGAATTTAAAATAGAGCTCGACATCCATTCTAGGAGGAATGAGAACTGGCTACGGAGGATCGGACTCCTCCAGTTTGCTCACTTACCATGGGAGCAGTGGACAGGAAATGAAGATGTAGAGAATCAGTTACACAGCATGCGACAAACAAAAGGCCTCATTTTAAACCAGGTAATAGAGAACATAACAAGACAGTAGGAACGCCTTTTAGGCTGTCGATTAAACAAAGAATGGAAGACCACTTACAAACTGTCAGTCCAAGGAAGTTACCGAATGACAATCTTCCACCAACTTATGTGACAGGGTTGCAAAATAAATTACAAGAAGTTTCTGATTATTTGCGTCAACAAGAACAAATGATTCAGCAGGAAAAAGAAATATTATTCGCTAATATGAATAATTCCAATTCATTATTAGAAAAGATGACACAGATGCAAAAGGAACTGGACGACAAAGAAGGCTTACTGAAGGAGTTACAGAGTAACCAACGGCAATTAATAGCGGAATTGATTAACGCTAAAAAGTTTTTTCAAGAATTTCACCAGTGGCAGAAAAATATACAAAAACAGATACAAGACAAAATGATGAGCTTTTCTATCATGAATGCCAACCTACAAGCAGAAAATGAAGTTTTGCATTCAAGAATACAGGTTTTGCAGGAATTGGAAAGTCAGACATTAAAAGATGAAGGAGTAGAATTGAATGCCACATTAATGACGAATGTGGATATAGAATTATTAAAACAACAATTGGATAGTCGTATCCAAAATATTTGGACACTTTTTCGTAGAAGATGGCTTGCTATACTTGTTCCTCCACTTGAACAAATGCGGTGCTGTTTTGTGTCGGACCATGAAAGTCATTTGATTACTGTAATTCAGAAGCAAGAAAAGAAACTTGAAGAATACAAGCAGAATATTAAAAGATTGCAAGAGGAGATATTACAAAAGACTATACAGGAAAAGCCAGAAATGATTCGGGAGCAGAACCCTGGAACACGCCTTCAGGCAAAACAAAAGAATGTCGAAAATGATAATGCACTTGCGGGTTCGAGTCCACCGTGCGTGCCAGTGTTAGACGGCCGCCGAACAAGGACAAATGTACTAGGACAGGTGTCTTAAATGTAAAAGTGTTAGACGACCGCCGAACAAGGACAAAAGTACTAGGACAGGTATCTTAAATGTAAAAGAACCTTTCAGGAAACGCGCAGGTAACTAAAGATTTGCGCACTTTTGTAAAAAAAATCCTATATATAAAGCAATGAGAAAAGAGTGGCCGAGCGCCCCCTGTTTGGGAATTGCAGTGTATTGTTTGAGTAAGCCCCGTTTTGGGGGTTGTAAACGTATTGTGTGAGTGTGCATGTTGTTGAGAAGATCAGTCCTGCTCTGTTCTGTTCTGTTCTGTGCTCCGTCTAGCCGTTTATCCGCACATTAATACAGAGTTACGAACCAGTTGTATTGCGTTACGAATCTGTTCGGTAATGGTTGAAGTGTGTCTCTGAGTGTTATCAAGTGTAGTGTGTTGTTTGTCAGTTCTGCGGCGGAGTAAGGGAACGTGAAAAGTAGTCCCGAACTATTTGTCTGTTAGCGTTTTTGTAAGTGACCGAATTCGATACCGTAGTCTACAGTCACTGTTAATTCCGATCACAGGAAGACTAGTATCTGTAATGGTCTGGATGTGAGTAGGACACCGTTAAGTCTATGGTTAGTCGTTTGTTATTAGAAGATTGGTTGTTCGAGTTTAGCATACGATGAGTCCTCATAACTTCAAGGTATAATGTCTGGTTGGTATACCTGTCTGCTCGGAAGAAGTACGTATTAGGTGACCTTCGTTACTGACGTATATTTTACTCAGAAAAATAAGTAACCGGACTGCTGCCCAGATAACTACAGTAGAATCAGTTCTGAAGTTCTAATTCCAGTACACTGAACAGTCTTCAGTTGTTCAGAGTTGGACACTGAGCTAAGAACGGGATAACATTTATGATTGTGTGATGAGTTGGGAAAATAGTACAGGGCCTCTGTCTAACAGACCCCTACCACTCCCAAGGACCCACGCGGCTAAGAGGTAATTTACGGTTAGGAAAGATTCAAAACCGGCTGAACTTGAAGTACTTTGAGCCTGAAGTCGGAAGTAGCGATTAACGTTTAACAGTAGTCTATTCTATGCTACATCGACTAGCTCTGATTTGTCATATGGAGTTGGAGTGTTTTCTCAATTCATGCGTTGTCCTAGGAAAGAACATTGGGTTGTAGGACAAAGAGTGTTGAGATACATTAAGGGTACACTCAAGGAGGGTTTTTATTATGGTTTTACATCAGATAGAAACATCAAGATATATAGTGATACAGATTGGGCAGGTAATCCTAATGATAGGAGATCAACATATGGATACTTGTGTTATGTGGGAGGTAAGTTAATCTCTTGGTGTTCTAAGAAGCAACATATAGTTGCTTTATCATCCACAGAGGCAAAGTATAAAGGTATGGTTGAAGCTGCAAATGAAGTCATATGGTTGAAGACTCTCATGAAGAGTTTCAAGATCATTCAGAGTACACCCACTATTCATGGAGATAATATGAGTTCATTGTATCTAACTGCTAATCCTGTTTTTCATGCCAGGACTAAACACATTGAGATTCAGTATCCCTTCTTAAGAGAGAAGGTGATTGATAATGAGATTGAAGTCATACATACTTCGACAAAAGATCAGATTGCATATATGCTAACCAAAAGCTTGGATGGACCAAAGCTATAGAGATTCAAAGACATGGAAGGTATAAAGAAGATAGAGAAAACCTCAATTGATGATTGAGGGGGAGTTGTTGGTGCAATTCAACCATCAATTGATGTCTTGAACTAAGGGTTGAAACCAAAGAATGAAGAAAAGATCAACAAATGAACTTTTAAGATAGTGCACATGCAAGAAATGAAGACTTCTATACATATGTACATTAAAGGTGTAACTAGCTTACAAATACTTTCATTATGGTCATGAGCTTGTACATATATGCCTATATATACAAGTAGAAAGTTGGGTCAAGTATACGAGAGCATGAGATGAGAAGAATTAGAAGTTGTAATATTCATTAGACACTTTAGAAGTGAAGAAGATCTCTCTCATCATTCAGATGTAAAATTTTTAGAGTAGAAGAAAACTTGCACGGATCTTTTGTTGAGTACTCCTTTATGTTTAATCTTTTGTGAAATGATTTTGTACAAGTCTAAGTCTCTAGTTGATTGACCTCTCTACAAGTTTTCAGATCCTAATTGTGAACAGGCTGAGAGAATTGAGAGTAGGAACATTTACATGTGTAAATGTGAAGAAGTGAAGTTTGCAACAAGTGCAAATTTGATGGTAATGTTTTGGTCAATTCTCTTTCCACAGAGTAAATTTTTAAGCAAGTTAAAAGTTATAGGTGTCAAAATGGATTGTAGAGAAGTACAGTTTTAGACATAGGTAGATTGTTTGGATCATTTCTCAAGATCTACTGATTCTTTTGAGATGTTTTAACTTGGAGAAGGTGTGCAATCTCTCGTTGACACCTTGTACAAAGTTTTATCAAACAATTTACACATTTGATCAATTAGTTAATGAGTTAAGTGCAGCAGACTTTTCTGAGTAGTGACTCTCTTCACAGTTAGTGCAAATTTTGATAGTTTGGCATTGATCTTCCAAAATTGATCAAGGTTTTGAGTTATTCTTGATATATGTGTTCTAACAACAAATCTAAGTAGCTTGTAATGTTGATGCCATTGAAATTTTCCTTCTCTCTAAACATAGAAAAGGCTATTCTTTGGCCTTGTTTCTAAACAATAAGTGATTTGAATCCTTCCTCCATCTTAAAAGAAAATGCAAATGATTCATGATGCTCTAGATCTCTCATAAATGCATTTACTTCACGATAAAGATGTGCACGATATTGTGAGAAATCTAGTGCAACACTCAAGAATGATGATGAAGATGAAAAATATGCAACAAAGGATATGGATCACAAACTTCCAACAAGATCAGAAGCAAACACTGCAAAGCATTTCATGTCGGGTTTAGATGTAGAGGTGATCCCAATCTGTGTGGAGCGGGTCCAGTCATGGCACATGCAGAGTGTATGAAGCTAGTGAGTGTTGAAAGATTTATGTCATCAAAATACGAAGGTTAATATGAAGTTGGGTATAGAGAGAAGAGATGTGATAATTTGATTATGGGAAGGGGAACATATGAATGCAAGATAAATCCAGGAACATGAGTGATGAGAACAAAAGAAAACCATACACATGAATGGATTATGAAAGGAGGAATGGTCTAAAAATGGAGCTTCTTATAAACTTTCAAAATTTGATTCATATGCATGGGTTCTTGTGGATGATATGTATGCATGATGAGAACAAAGGAAAACCATACACATGAATCGATTTCGAAAGGAGGAATGTCCCAAAAATGGAGCTTCTTATACACTTTAAAAATTGAAGCATATATATGGGTGTTTGTGGATGGTATTCATGCATGAAGGTGATGATTTATTGATCCTCACAATCTCAATGGATAATTCTCACTTTTTCAGTGCAAGATTGCATAGCATTCTCACACATAGAAAGAGTTAAAGAAGACATGTAGAAACACATAAGAGACAAGATACAAGAGACAAGAGACTTGAATTAAATGAGATTGTAATGGAATAGATGTACATGAGCATTGTGATACGTCAAGCTAGGCATTCTATTGGCCAAAGGTAGTCTGCACAATGCTTCCACGATGATAATTCAATCAAATGTCACACTTGAGAGGATAGTTTCCACATCATTGACCCTATATCTTTCTAGGATTGTAAAGTCTATCTAAAGAAGTCTAAGGCTCATAAAACCAACTCTAACTCATGTTGGTGCAAGTCAAGCCTTCACAATTTGGCTTGGATATCTACTTTGAAGACTCTACATGAAGCAAAGACCATAGGAACTTGTGCCTATGATTTCTTACCATCTTATCTCTTGTAAAAGTCTAAATGACTTGGCATTTTATGTAATCACACCTAATTGATTGGAAGTCGTGGAAAAAGGTTGTTGTTTAATTGAGAGAATATCTCAATCAACTTTTAGGTGAAAGATTCTAGGAGATTGATTTGAATTCAAATTCAAATCATCACTCAATTCCTATAAAAACTACAAAGAAAAAGTCGCGAGTGTTCTTCACCATTCCCGAGGCTTATACCCTTGATCATTGAGTGTGTGAGTGCTACTCCATAGCCTACACCTCTGAGTACCATTGAGCTATGTTTATCATGCCAATGGGAATGTACATTTACATGATCTAATACAAATACTTACATTCATCTACTCTATGATTCTCTGTGTATACTACTCCAAGTCAGTCAACTTCAACAAGGCATATCTCAGGATATACTCATCCAAATCAAGTGATTCAAATCTTCTTGGAACCAGCTCCAAGCATACTACATGCCTACAAAGTTTGAAGATCATTGGATCAGCCATCTCGGAGAAATCTCGCTCGAAGTGGTCTCTGGTATTTGTCTGCAGAGCTCCTAAAAAGTCGGGGGTAAACATATTTTTTGCTAAACTCATATCTCAGAGTATAGTTCATCATTTCTTCTCATTCCACTTGCAAATGGTAGCTTGTTAAGCTAATTTAATATGTCCAGAAGGAATTTGATCAATTGTAAGTGTGCTCGTCATACTAAGTGAAAGACTGAGCGGTGTCAGTACTAAAATAGCAAGTTTCTTGGATTTGTGAAGTATCAAGTAGTCTGTTTTGATTTGGTCATTACACACATCATTTGCAAAGTACATATATGATCTCTTGGTGTCATTTGGAAGCTAAGCAAGTGTACTAATCAACTCTGAAGCAAGGAGGGCTGGTACAAAGCAGGTCTAGCAGTACCAACTCAATCTTCTGAGTGCATCCAACCATCCTCTCCCAACAGTGGTATCAGAGCAAATAAGGTAACATGGGAGATGGTTTTCCTTCATTCATTGACAAATTGGATAGGAACAATTACCAAGCTTGGTCTCTAAGGATGAAGACCTATCTACAAGGAAGAAGCTTATTTGGGTTCATCTCAGGAGATGAGGAATTGCCTTCATTCAAAGCAAGAGGACTACCCACCAAGGATGAACAAGAGAGGCTCAACACATGGTGTGCAAAAGATGCATTGGCAAGGTCTTACCTTCTTAACTCTATATCTGATTTCCTTTTACCTCATATTAGGAACTGTAAGACTTCCCAAGAGACTTGGGAAACCTTGTCATCATACTTCTCTTCCAACACAAGGGCCAGAAAGAATCAACTATGGATTGAATTCACTACTCTTAGGAAGCAATCAAAGCAATCAGTTTTAGACTTTGTCACTAGGGTCAAAGACATTGCAGACCAGCTTGCAAGTATTGGAGAGGAGATTGAAGAGGAACAAATAGTAAGGCAAGTAATCAATGGACTAAAAGCTGATGGAAAATGGGAGAGCTTTACCACAGCAATGGACCTATACATGGACATACATGCTCCTGATCTAACAACTCTGATTGGTCAACTCTTCACACATGAAGAAAAGCTTACAAAGAATGTAGAGCAATCAAAAGGTAACAACCCCTCTGCTCTATATACTGATAAGAAGATTAAGGATAAAAGTAAAGGGAAGAAGCAAGAAGAAGAAGGCTCTACCTCCCAAGCTAACTATGCAGGGAGAGGTAGATCTTCAAGAGGAAGAGGCAGAGGAGGTAAGTCAGGTAGGGGGAGACACTACAACTCATCACCATGCAACATTTGTGGATTGTCTAACCATACCACAGATGAGTGTTACAGAAACTATAAGAATCAGAAAGGAAGAGGCTATCAAAGAGGTGGATACTCTCAAGGTAGAGGCAAGTTCAACCAACACCAAGGCTACAATGGATACAACAATCAGTACAACAACAATTACAACCACAACCACAATAATAACTACCAAGGTGGATTCAGAAATAGAAGGGATTACAACAACTACACAGAGGAGCAAGATGACTCCCTATTGATCATGAATATGACTTCAAAGTCAGGTATTAATGATGATCACTTATTCTATATTGATTCAGGATGTTCTAATCATGTAGCTGGCAATGTGGCACTACTTTCTGATTTGGAAGAACCTAAGGGCAAACATCAAGTGCAGACAGGTGATGATACTAAACATTCTGTAGTAAAGATTGGTAATGTAAAGACTAGTGATGGTAATCAGAACTTATTGAGCAGAGTACTTTATGTCCCAACTATTACCAATAACCTAATGAGTGTAGGACAGATTGTGGAAAAAGGTTTATAGGTCAGGTTCAATCAACATGGAGCATATGTGGAGGACCCAAGACATGGATTCAAAAGGATAGCCAAGGGAGAAAAATCAGGTAGATTGTTTACTTTTGAGCTAGAGGACACAAAGAACATTGCTTTATACAATTACAAGGATCAAACACTTTCAAAATTAGAAATATGGCACAAGAGGTTAGGTCACATAGGTGAAAGAACCTTAAAGCAAATGTGCAGGGATCAATGTGTGCTTGGGATACCTAATGTATCCAAGCAACACATGATTTACAAGTGTGGAGCTTGTCAGTTTGGTAAGTCACACAAGTTGCCCTATTCAAAGAAAGGTTTTATGCATGAAGACTACCTAGAACTGGTGCATACAGATGTTTGGGGACCTAGCAAGGAACCATCCATTTCAGGATCAAGGTATTATGTGTCCTTCATTTATGATTATAGCAGATGGACTGTGTTATACTTTATGAAGCATAAGGATGAAGTATTTAATTGCTTCAAAAGATATCTTGCACTAGTTAAAAATCAAACAGGTAGAAACTTGAAAAGACTAAGGTCAGATGGGGGAGGTGAATACTTCTCCAATGAATTTGAAGACTTCTTGCAGGAAAGAGGCATCAAGAGGGAGATAACTACAAGGTACTCACCTGAACAAAATGGGGTAGCTGAAAGAAGGAATAGACTCATTGTTGAAACAGCTAGGTCTATGCTTAATGAAAAGAAGTTGCCAAATTATCTTTGGGCAGAGAGTGTATCTACTACCACCTATCTCATTAACAGGTTGCCATCAAAGTCACTTGATGGAATGACACGATATGAAGCTTGGCATGGTAAGAGACCATCTTTGGATCATTGCAAAATCTTTGGTTGTATTGCATATGTGCATATTCCCTCACAGGTAAGGGGAAAGCTAGACCCTAAAGCTGAAAAATGTATCTTCATTGGTTATGACTTGAACCAGAAAGGGTATAGATTCTACAACCCAACAAACAAAGGCTTCAAGGTAAGCAGAGATGTCATCTTTGATGAGAATGACTCATGGTATGAAAATGAATGCAGGAAGGTTAGTCTACCTTATGACATGGAAGAAGACTTCCCAAAGCTCACCAAGGAGGAACCAATTCAAAAAGAAGAATCAAGTTCAGATGATGATGACACAATTAACCTTGAGGAATTCAAGGCATGGAAGTCTAAAGGAAAGATGAAAATGAAGAAGCTAGAGGATATACCAGAATCCTCAACTCAAGCAATGAGGAGATCTCAGAGAGAAAGCAAGAAGCCTATCAGATATGGGTATGATACTTCTCTTGTAACTAAGCATTCTGTATATCTTGCAAAGGATTTGTTGAATGAAGAACCACGTTCATATGAGGAGGCAATCACTAAACCAGAATGGAAAAAAGCTATGGATGAAGAAATAGAGGCTCTCAAGGAGAGTGACACATGGGACTTAGTACCCAAGAAGGACTCTATGAAGGTGATAGGATCCAGATGGATCTATAAGCTAAAGAGGAACTCTAATGGAACAATCAATAGGTACAAAGCTAGGTTGGTAGCCAAGGGTTTTGCAGAAACCCAAGGCATTGATTATGAGGAGACATTTTCACCTGTGGCTAAGATGCCAACAATCAGAATTTTGGTGAGTGTAGCTGCATCCAAGAATTGGAACATATACCAATTAGATGTCAAGAATGCTTTCTTGAATGGATGGATATCTGAAGAAGTATACATGTCACAACCACCTGGCTATGAAGATCCCAAGAAGGTAAATTATGTTTGTAAACTGAAGAAGGCTCTGTATGGTTTGAAGCAGGCACCTAGAGCATGGAATTACAGATTGACAACATACCTCCAAGACCAAGGATTTATAATGAGCAAGGCAAATACATCATTATTTATTAAAAGGAACAATTCAGAGGTAATCTATCTCTGTGTTTATGTTGATGACATCATCATTACAGGCAATGATGTCAGTGGGATTAGACACATCAAAGGACAGATAATGAAGGAGTTCAAGATCAATGACCTTGGATTATTGAAGTATTTCTTAGGTCTTGAATTAGTGTATACTAATTCAGGTATATATATTACTCAAAAGAAGTATGTACAGGATATGGTCAAGAAGTTTAATTTGCAGGATGCTAAAGTCTCAAGTACTCCAATGGAGGTCAACCTAAAGCTTAGTGCTTGTAGAGGAGGTACTGGGGTATCCGCTTTTAACAAAAGTAGAGAATGAAGATTAAACACGTCCAATACGTCACCTACTCAAGGGAGGTTCTCTTTAGGGAAGTATACCCTTTAACATTTCTGTGAGCAGGCAGATACAAAGATTGAACATAGTAGTAAAGACTTCTGAAAATGTGAACAATAATTGACCAAGGAAGACCAATCCCTTCTTGATTTGACTCAGATGATTACAAGGTTGGTCAAATGCTCAAAAGTGCAGGCTTAGAAGGCTAACATGCCATCCTAGAAATAATTAAGCTCAATGCACAGAATCTTCTCATCAGCTTAAGGGGCTAATTACATGCAGTTTAACTCAGAACAATACCAATGGTAAGATCTTCTCAAGAGAATAGAACACAATCAACCACACTGACTCACGGAAAAGAAGAAGAATCCAAGATACTCTTTTACACTATAGTGCTCATAGCCCTTCACTGAGAGGCCTATTTACTACAGAGTAGCACCCACAGTAGACTTGAAACCACCAAGTGCAAGAGAAGACTTCTGCACGTATGTACGAACCACTGTATCTCTAAAACTTGTACCCCAAATGAGCACAAATCCATTGTTTCTATAGGCCCCAATAGGCCAAGAGCCTTGCCGAATCTTCACGTCCATTGATCACGCGCCGGTTAATCACCCAAAATTGGAGGAGTAGGTCAAATATTCCCTTGATTTGAATTAGATCCACAAAAATAGGTAGTCGCCGTGAATGGTTGGCGGCGACATTTGATTATCTACTTTCACTTTTAACCATTCCACTTTAATTTCAAGTCTTTATTAGCTCCGATGATGACTGATATCCGTGGAACACACTGAACTCTTGGACCAGAAGGAGCTTCTTCCTCCTCTTCATAAGCCTCATGCATGAGTTGATGTTGTTCCCTCCTCATTTCTTCTTCCATGCTAACATCTTGCAGAATGGTTCCTCACATTCATCAATCTCCATATCTGTCATCCCCTGAGATGGCTGAGAAGGAAGAATTGACTCCAGAGTTGTGCGGGGGTGGATGTGTAATGGTGCGGGTGTGTATGTGATTGTGTGGGGGTGTGGTGCATGTGTGTGTGAGAGTGCATGAGTGTGGATGAGGTCATGTATGTGTATGAGTATGTGTGAGTGAGTATGTGCGGATGTGTGTGAATGTATGGACGTGCGTGTATGCATATGTGTGGTTGTGTAGGTGTGGTGTGTGCGTGTGTGAGTACATGAGGATGTGTGTGCTTATGTGGGTATGTGTGTGATGGCTGCATGTGTGTGTGTGCCTATGTGTGCATGTGGATGTGTGTGTGAAAGTGTGCGTGTGTGTGCGGTTGTGTATGTGTAGAGTGTGCGTTGTGTATGTGTAGAGTGTGCGGATGAGCGTGTGTGTGTGAAAGTGTTCGTGTGAGTGGCAGCGGGGATGGATGGCGGGTGAGATGAGGGGGTCGGTGGTGGTGTGAGGTGGAGGAGGCGGGGTTGGGCTGTGGGAGAAGCGGTGGAGGGGTGGGCGGAGGGGTGTGTGGGGTGTGGGGTGGAGGAGGGCGGAGGAGTGTATGGCGGAGGGGTGCGGAGTGAGGGGGCGGTGTCGTCGAGATTTTCTCTCCTCTCTCACTTGTGAAGGCCTACAAAAAACATATTTGGTGAAGGTAGCCAGAATTCCCCGAGAAGTCCAGGATGCATCAAGGATGTCAAAGGAAGGTCACATACAAAGTTTCAAAGAAATCAAGAAAGTCCATGGTAGCGGTCAAAGCTGGTCAAAGCTGGTCAAAGTTGGGAAATTAGGGCAAAAATTTCATTGTCACCAAATTAGATGAAAATCCATATACTTGTAAAGATTGTCAAAGGCAGTCTATAGCCCAAATTTCAGCAGAAAATGGATTTTGTAGCACATTGATATGCTATGTTCATTTTGTAAAAATGTAATTTTTCTAGTTTGACCCTACAAATTCTTGTATAGAAAATTATGTTAGCCATATGGTTTGGCATGTATAAAGACCATATGTGGCTACATATTTGTATAAAGTTTCAAGGCTATCCGAGCTTCCTAGACACCTTAATGCCACCTTGCAAGCTTCCAAATGTAGTCAAACTTGTACAAGTTAGATTCAGATGGGAGTTTTTTCTGCATATTCCTAAAGGAGATCTTTGGAAACATAGTCCTACAATGTTTCATCTTCATCAAAGCCTATTTGGAGGGTCAAAGAGTACAAAGTCCAGTTTTCAGGATCACCGCAGTTTTCTAGTTTAAGAAAATTGAAGGCTTGAATGTCTGCCACATGTCAAAATATGATTGAACCATGTTGTACGGTCAAGATGAGCTCATATTCAAGGGTGGAGATGCACTACAGCATAAAGGAAGGAGGATCCACGAATTTTTTCCATAAAAGAAGACCTTTTTTACAATCAAAGATCAATAATGCAGCATTTCTCCAAAAATAGTGGCTTATCTTATCCGAATTGATGTCAGCACTGATCCGACGGTCCAGATCATCCCCAGATCCAATGGTGGAGAATGAGGGCGCCTAAATTTCACTCCTTTACACTAGATTTGATAGAAAGAACAATTCCAAGCCATTGATTTGATTAATCAAATGGTTGTAATCAAAAGTAGTGATCCTAGAGTTGAGAGTTGATTTCTCTAGATCCAAGGGCCCAAATTCATTCAAAAAACTATATAAACCCCCCTCCAAACTCCTAGAGCATCATTGTTAGGCATCCATAGGGCTCATGCTAGCTTACGGTTTCCTTGAGACGATCACCCTCGGTTGAGCGAGTGAGGATCCAAGGTGAGCTAGTATGAGTATAGAACCTAGTTTCAAATTTAAGTTAGAATTCCAATCTAGGATAGGCTCTTGAAACCAGCATCTCTATCTTGACTCACCCTCGGTGGAGCGTGTGAGTGAGTTAGAGCTGATTTTAATGAGTCTTAGACTTCTTTAGTTAGACGTTACGAGCCTAGACAGACATAGGGTCACTGGAGTGGAACTCACCTTCTTACGTGTGACATTCGGTTGAACTGTCATGGTTTGAGGGTCTGAACCACCTTTGATCAATAGACTGCTTAGCATGACGTACCACTACGATCCTTTACATGTAACTTAATTCAAATTCTTTTAATTCATGTCACTTGTCACTTGTCTCTTGTCACCTCTCTCAGTCTCTTAAGTATTTTTACATGTCTTCTATTTCTTCTATGTGTGAGAAGGCTCCGCAGTATTGCGTTGAACCAGTGAGGATGTTTCTTTGAGCTTGTGAGTAAAATCCATCATCATAATTCACTTGCATGCATATAATCCATACAAATCCATACATATTTATTAGTTTCTGAAAGTGTATAAGAAGCTCCAATATTGGACCATTCTTCCTTTCGAAACTGATTTATGTGTAAGGATTCCATCTATTCTCGTCATGCATACATATCATCCAAAGAAGTCTATACATATGGATTAGAATTAGGAAGTGTTTAAGAAGCTCCTCCAATGGACCATTCTTCCTTCCAAATTTGATTCGTGTGTATGGTTCTCTTTCATTCTTATCATTCATGTCATCAATCTAACTTGCACACCTACATTCCCATTCCCATAATTATTTCAACATCTCTCTCTTCTCCATACTCAACATTAATTTCACCTTCACATCTTTAAACCTTCCAACACTCATTAGCTTCATACACCCTGTGTGTGCTACGACCGGACCCGATCCACCCGGATTGCGATCACCTCCACATTTGAACCCGACGTGAAACGCTTCGTGGCATTTGCTTCTGATCTTGTTGGGAGGTTGTGATCCATATCCTTTGTTTCATATTTTTCATCCTCATCATATCATCATCATCAGTCTTGAGTGTTGCACTGGATTTCTCACAGTATCGTGCACATCTTCGTCGTGAAGTAAACGCATTTGTGAGAGATCTAGAGCATCGTGCATCACTTGCTTATTCACATAAGATGGAGGAAGGATTCAAATCCCTTATTGTTGAGAAACAAGGCCAAAGAATAGTCTCTTCTATGTTGAGAGAGAAGGGAAAATTCAATGGCATCAACATCACAAGCTACTTAGATTTGTTTGAAGAGCAATCTATGATTTTTGGTCTTCCCGAAGATCTTTTGATATCATTCTTTGAACGAATTGTTGATAGCTCTATCATAAACCGTGTCACTCAATATGATAGTCTTCCTTGGAGTGATTTTAGAAAGGAGATGCTCAAAGAATTCTATCTTGAAGATTATAGCCAACATAATCGAGATGGATTCTTACGATGGGTCAATTCTCCAAAGCCTAGTAGCTCTATTACTCACTTACAAAATGAGTATATTAGACGCTATGAACAACTTCCTGATGAGGATAAGATAACTTTGGAACCTGATCTTGTGATCAATTTTCTTAAGCTTCTTCATCCTGAAACTCGTAGGGAAGTTGAACGGCGATTAGAAGAACCAGATAAGCGCTATGGTCTTACTGACAATTGGCAAAAAGTGCGTAAAGTAGTAGAGGCTGTAGCCCATAGACATCAAAGACAATCCATGCTTTATGAGCAAACTAGTCTTCCTCAAGCTAGCCTTCCACAAATTAAGGAGCAATTTAGAGAACAATCCCATGCTATGCTTTTTGACTCTACTCCTATTCCTCAAATGATGGAGCCTACTCAAGGTTTTAAAGTAGAGCCAAATAAAAGTGTAGTTGAACAATCTCAAGTGGATATTCTCACTAAGCAAATGGAAAGTCTTATTGCTACACAATCCAATTTGGCCAAGACTATAGATGCTTTACAATCTAGTTACACCAAAACTTTCCAAAATCAAATGAACCCAATGACTTTTCAAGAGCCTAATCAACATGTTATAGCTACCAATCAAAATCCACAAGTAGCTCCTACTCAAGCATATCAAGTTCCTCCAATGCATAATCCTTCAATGCAAAATCCTCATCCTCATGTGCAAAATCCTCAAATGTATCAAAACCTGTATCCTCAAGCTTCTCAAATAGCTTTTCAAAATCCTCAAAATCAAAATTTTCAAAATCATCAACCGTATAATATGGAAGCTCCTCTTGCACCTCAAGTACCACATGTTGCTCCCCAAGCTCCTCAAATACATCAATTGCATTTTCAAAATCCTAATTATCCTGTTCAAGCAATACCTTATCAACAAAATCCTCAATTTCAAAATTTCCCACCACAATCAAAATCAAAATCCTCAAAATCAAAATGGTTTTGTGCGTGGCCCTCGTAGGTGTCCTTGGTGTGATTCGTTAGAGCACTTTTTGAGAGATTGTGAATTATTGAAGGCTGCTAAGGAGCAACGACTAGTAATAGACATAGACAAGAAAATCTGTGACTATCGATCTAGGCTACCTTTGCAAGGAAATTATGGTAAGGGAGGAATGAAAAAACATTATGAAAATATAACCATAATGGACGTAGGAACTAGAGGAGTGAAACTAGAAGCTCTTGATGAACAACAAGTAGAATCAAGTAAACCCACAAAGGAAGGTGATTTTTCCATAGAGGCTTTAGTAAGAGCACGGGATGAGATTAGGAGAATAACGGCTTGGGAGTCACCGATAGAAGATCAATCTCTTATTTCTCACATATCCAATGTAGAAGAAAAACGAAAAAGAGATGAAGCTGAGCCTAGTGAAAGAAGAGTGACTCGAAAACAAACCTCAGAGGGAATAGAAACAATCATAGAGCAGGGAGAAACATCACAATCCAAAGATAAACCACAAGAATCACAACCCAATGAACAAAAACAAGAGGAGAAACAAAAAGGGAAGAAGACAAAGCAAAGAATAACAGAACCAAAGCCTTTAGATAAACAAGAACAATCAAAACAAACTGAAGACCAAACACGAGAACATGAACAAAAACAAGACCCTGAGCAAAAACAAAAGAAACCAAAGAGAAAACCTAAAGCCATCTTGATTTCAGAAATTGAGAGAAAAATAGATCCTATGGAGATTTTAGATGACATTTTGCTTAAGAGTCAAGTGACTATGTCTTTAGAACAAGTTTTCTCTATTGCAAAGCCTGTTTTTAAAGATAACTTTATCGGCCTAATTAAAAGGAAGAGGTTTCCACTTAATCTAGATACTGAGATGCAAGATTCTCTAGATCAAGATCAAGCTATGAATGAAGCCTTAAACTTTGATGAATCTGATGAAGAGGACTTTGATGATGATGAAGTAAATGTTAATAAAAATTTCTTAGGACCTATTCAACCTGACCATGAAAATCATGAAAACAATCCTGAAAGCCACTTTAAAAGAACATTTTGGTCTAGAGGTACATCAGAGATGCATGTTAAAATAGGAAATGATAAGAACACTATCACTGTAAATGCATTAGTAGATTCCGGCTCTGAAATCAATGTGATTTCAAGAGAAGTCTATGATAAGTTTCGATGGCCCATAGATAAAGATTGTGGATGGCGTATGAGAACTGCAGATAATGGTGTAGGTACCCTGTATGGAACTTGTGCTAGTGTGCCCATATCCATAGGAGGAATCACAGAAGAGTTTCACTTTTTTATTCAAGATAATTGCTCCTATGAAGTTCTCTTAGGTCAACCCTTTATTTGTGAGAGTCGTATGGAAACTAAAGCCATGGATGATGGGTCTACCTATGCTAGATTTAAGTCTAAGGATGGAATGCAATCACTTCAAGTCATGACAGTAGGAGTGAATCATCCTAGGAATCGATTGTCAATTAGAAAGAAACCTATTGTTACTCAGGGTCATGAGCATGCTTGTAGTGATTGTGCACCTCGATTCATGTTTGGAGCTACATATGATCAAAATTTCGGATAGAATCCATTGTTGAGCGGGACAACAGTGGATATTGGTTTGACATCTCGCATCCAACCAACATGTACAATAGTTTGTCACTTTGTTTTCCACATTCTAGATTATATTTTCTTCATAAGAGTCAATTGTCCAAGTCTTTTATCCAAAAAACCCAAAAAAATTATAAAAACAACAAAATCATGGAACATGATGAGAACATTGAGCATGTGATTGAGACATCTCATTGTTTCTCTACTCTTGAGGAGTTAGAGTTATGTCTTCAACAAAATTCTAATTCCCATATTATTCTTATTTCTTCCCTTGATGAGTATGCTCTAATCCAAGAGTATGCTCTCAATGTTGACAAGTGCTCAAAATTGAACCAAACACATGATGCCTTAGTTGAAACAAAGTACAAAACTGTAGACAAAAAAATCAAACCCATAGCTCAACCGTTACCTCAAGGAAGTAATGAAAAAATTATTGATGTGAAAAATGATCCAATTCTTCGGGATAAGAAAAACATAGGACATACATTCACGGATGAGACAATCAAACAAGTGAAAATTGGTAGAGATGATGACTTTCTTTTGCCAACAGAGAGAGATAAATTTGAGAGAGTCATACGTAGCCATGGAAAAGCCTTTACTATGTATCCTCATGAGATTGGTTGTGTAGATCCTAAGCTAGTTGCACCCATGATAATCTTTACTATTCCACATATTCCATGGAATCTGCGTCCTATACCTGTTCCAAAGGCTCACTTACCTGAGCTAATGAAACTACTTAAGGAGAAGATAAACATGAGAATTTTAGAGCCATCTTTTGCACCTTACTCAAACAGATGGTTCACTGTGCCTAAAAAGAATGGGAAACTACGTTTTATTCAAGATCTCCAACCCGTCAATAAAGTCACCATAAGGAATGTAGGAACAGGACCCATTGTAGATGAGTTTGCTGAATCATTTTCAGGACATTCTATCTATTCAATGGGTGATCTATATTCTGGATATGACCAATTTCAATTAGCAATTGATAGTCGTGACATAACCACAATGAAAACTCCTTTAGGCTTAGTGCGAATGTGTACTTTACCTCAAGGAGCGACTAATTCTGTGGCTCATATGATGAGTGCTATGAATATGGTCTTACATGACTTTATCCCTCATATAACTATGCCATTCATTGATGATATTCCAATTAAAGGGAGTGAGGAACGTGTAAAGGACATTACTTTAGATTCATCGGGATGTCGTAAATTTGTTCTTGACCATATCTCTGATTGTGAAAGAATATTTCAACGATTTGAAGAGGTAGGTCTCACATTTTCCATAGAGAAATCTGTTTTTGGTGTCAACGAGGTACTTATTGTTGGACATTTATGTGGCCATTATGGTCGAAAGCCATACCCACAAAAAGTTGATGCCATTAGCAAGATTTCTGAAACATGTAACAACGTGAGTGAGGTACGTAGATTTCTTGGTGCTTGTATCTTTTATGTTATTTGGATCCCACACTTTGCTCATGTTGCTGATTGTCTTTATGACTTGTTGAGGAAGAAACGAAAATTTATTTGGACTGACAAACACACTCAAGCTATGTGTAAATTGAAGAAATTATTGCTTGAAGCTCCCATCCTTAAGCGTGTAGACTATTATGCTAACAAACCTATTATATTGACTGTTGATACTAGTCCTATTGGTATAGGTTGGGTCATAAGTTAAGACGATAGTGAAGGGAATAGATATGCAATTAGGTTTGGTGCCAAAATTCTACATGAAACACAACGAAAATATCCACAGATCAAACGAGAACTATGGGGTATGGTAACAGCTTTGAAAATAGACAAAGAATATTTCATTGGTGCAAATGTCAAAGTTGAGACTGATTGTTTGCCTCTCATTGGAATGATAGCCAATTGTTCATCTCCTGATATAGCCATGCTTAGATGGATCTCATATATTAAGTTCATAAATCCTGAGTTAGTTCATATTTCAGGTAAGTCAAACTCAGTTGCTGATATGCTATCGAGAGCTAGATTTGATGACGATCTTGAAAGTGATCTAATAAAGAATGTGAATTTAGTTGACTATGTTCCACATATATATGAGTATGAGAAATTTCATGAGTCTGAGTACGAAGATGAATGGAGAGACATAGGAAAGTATCTCAGTACACTACAACCATTACCTAGCTGGACTACGAATAGATTCCGTAACATTAGGAAACGAGCTTATAACTTTTTCCTATGTAATGGTTATCTTTGGAGACATGCTAAGGGTAAGGTTAAGAATCCACAACGAGTCCTAGGAAAAAGAGGTCTTCAATTGCAAGTAATGAAGGAAATGCATGAGACATTATGGGCCGGTCATAAAGGATTTTTTGGAACATATGAAAAAATTAGAAGTACCTATTATTGGCCTAGGATGTATGTTGACATTAGTAGCTATGTTTCTACATGTTCTACTTGTCAACTTCATTCATCAGTCAAACATAGAGATCCGTTGCATCCTACTTATCCACCTTGTATTCACTACAAGTGGGTAGTAGATCTTGTAACTATGCCTAAAGGTATTGACAAAATGCGTTACATTGTACTTGCAAGAGAAGACTTAACTAATCATGTAGAGGGACGTGCACTACGATCTAAGACCACTTACAATGTTTGCAAATTCTTGCTTGAAGATGTCATAAGTCGCTTTGGGTACATAGAGAAAGTAGTTGCCGATCGTGGAGAGTTAAATGCGAGAGAAGCTAAAGAGTTCTTTGAGCGTCACGGTATTCGTTTGTCTCTCACCACTGCATATAATCCAGAGGCCAATGGTAAAATAGAGAGAGGGCATCCACCTATTGTGAAAGCCATATCTAAAGCATGTAACGGTGACATCAAACAATGGCCTAAATTCTTACCTTTTGCACTTTGGGCAGATAGAATGACATGCACACGTACTACTGGATATATGCCTGCTGAACTCATGTACTGTCAAAAACCATTGTTTCCAATTCAGTCTCATATTTCTGCATGGTCAAATTTGCCTTGGTCTGAAAACATGTCTACTGATGATTTTTTGAGTTTGCGTATTAAACAGTTAGAACAAGGTAAATTAAGACTTGATGATGCTGTTGAAAAATTAAGAGAATCTAGAATGAAGAACAAGCATTATTTTGATAAAACTCATCGATTGCGTCCTAAGCCAATTGAAGTAGGAGATTGGGTGCTCATTTATGATAGTACATTTGACTCTCAATATGATGCACGCAAAAAGCTCACTCAACGGTGGTTTGGGCCATACATAGTATCAAAAGTCAACAACAATGGTACGTATGCTCTTTGTGAATTAAATGGTGTTGCACTAAAAACTTTGATTGCAGGTAAAAGGATAAAGTTATTCAAGAAGCGTGATAATGACGAGTACATTTTGGATGAGGACATTGAAGAAGATGACAACAATGAGGCCGATTCATAAACAGGAGTATCCATGTTATAAAATAAAAAATAAAAATAAAAAAAAAATCATTAATTTTCAAGTTCATGTTGCTTTGATTTTTTTCAAGTTCATTCTATTTTTTTCCATGCTTGTTTCATGCATGTTTTTTTTCAGTCTTTGCATTGCATTGCATATCCACATCACTTGAGTCAAAAAAGGCAAATGATGATTTCTCTACTTGTGTAAAATTGTATCTTAAGTAGTAACTTATCTACTAAGGAATTGATTATAATCTAGGATGTGTGGAAAGATAGGGCATGTAGATTTGGAGGTTTATTTTGGTGACATGACTTTCATATATAAACATGCATATGTATCCTATATCGAAAGCATAATTGTTGAAATCCTAGCTCCTGCTATTGCATGTTTCTACATCTTTAGTCCACCTCACAGCACTTGTATCGGAGTTTAAACGACTGTTCTCCGTCATCAAAAATGGTTGTACCTTGTATCGGGGTTTAATTTTTCCTCGTTAAAAAAAAAAAAAAAAAAAAAGCTACATGTTACCAAGAAGTTTACACTTTCTTCCACCCCAAAAAAGTGATCGTAACCATAAAGTTGCCGAATCATCATCATCATCAAAAAAAAAAAAAAAAAAAAAAAAGGCAAGCCAAAGGAGGATAAAGAGGCATAGTAGAATAAATCACGGGCTATATAGGCAGATTTATGCATTAGTGGAGTTTAGTTAGATTTCCTTGCATGTTATTAGAGAAAGAGCATATTCATATTTATGTAGGAAAGGAGTTGATCTAAAATAAGCTAAAGATGAAAGATGTCTCTTGAAAATCCTAAATCTTTGTTTATAATCATATTTAAGGTAGATTGCTTTATGAAAAAGGTACAAAATTTTCTTCAAGATGAGAGGAACTGATGCTTAAAACGACTCAATACATCCACTTCCACTTCATATTGATGCTTGTTTTTTTTCTTTCTTGTTGCCAATGTTGCTTGTTCATTTGCATATATGTTGCCTATTTGTTCATGCATATTCATGTTGCCTGTTTCAATTCTTTCTTTCATGCAAATTTTGCTTCATGTCACGTTACCTACTTATTCATGCATATAATCAATTTTCCTTCCATGTTTCTTATGTTGCCTATAAAAGAATTTGATGCCTGAAACATTTTGTTTTTCAGAGATGCTAGAGTGGCGCTTCCGGAGGAATCGCAGGTTTAGTGGGGGCGAATGTCGTCGAGATTTTCTCTCCTCTCTCACTTGTGAAGGCCTACAAAAAACATATTTGGTGAAGGTAGCCAGAATTCCCCGAGAAGTCCAGGATGCATCAAGGATGTCAAAGGAAGGTCACATACAAAGTTTCAAAGAAATCAAGAAAGTCCATGGTAGCGGTCAAAGCTGGTCAAAGCTGGTCAAAGTTGGGAAATTAGGGCAAAAATTTCATTGTCACCAAATTAGATGAAAATCCATATACTTGTAAAGATTGTCAAAGGCAGTCTATAGCCCAAATTTCAGCAGAAAATGGATTTTGTAGCACATTGATATGCTATGTTCATTTTGTAAAAATGTAATTTTTCTAGTTTGACCCTACAAATTCTTGTATAGAAAATTATGTTAGCCATATGGTTTGGCATGTATAAAGACCATATGTGGCTACATATTTGTATAAAGTTTCAAGGCTATCCGAGCTTCCTAGACACCTTAATGCCACCTTGCAAGCTTCCAAATGTAGTCAAACTTGTACAAGTTAGATTCAGATGGGAGTTTTTTCTGCATATTCCTAAAGGAGATCTTTGGAAACATAGTCCTACAATGTTTCATCTTCATCAAAGCCTATTTGGAGGGTCAAAGAGTACAAAGTCCAGTTTTCAGGATCACCGCAGTTTTCTAGTTTAAGAAAATTGAAGGCTTGAATGTCTGCCACATGTCAAAATATGATTGAACCATGTTGTACGGTCAAGATGAGCTCATATTCAAGGGTGGAGATGCACTAAAGCATAAAGGAAGGAGGATCCACGAATTTTTTCCATAAAAGAAGACCTTTTTTACAATCAAAGATCAATAATGCAGCATTTCTCCAAAAATAGTGGCTTATCTTATCCGAATTGATGTCAGCACTGATCCGACGGTCCAGATCATCCCCAGATCCAATGGTGGAGAATGAGGGCGCCTAAATTTCACTCCTTTACACTAGATTTGATAGAAAGAACAATTCCAAGCCATTGATTTGATTAATCAAATGGTTGTAATCAAAAGTAGTGATCCTAGAGTTGAGAGTTGATTTCTCTAGATCCAAGGGCCCAAATTCATTCAAAAAACTATATAAACCCCCCTCCAAACTCCTAGAGCATCATTGTTAGGCATCCATAGGGCTCATGCTAGCTTACGGTTTCCTTGAGACGATCACCCTCGGTTGAGCGAGTGAGGATCCAAGGTGAGCTAGTATGAGTATAGAACCTAGTTTCAAATTTAAGTTAGAATTCCAATCTAGGATAGGCTCTTGAAACCAGCATCTCTATCTTGACTCACCCTCGGTGGAGCGTGTGAGTGAGTTAGAGCTGATTTTAATGAGTCTTAGACTTCTTTAGTTAGACGTTACGAGCCTAGACAGACATAGGGTCACTGGAGTGGAACTCACCTTCTTACGTGTGACATTCGGTTGAACTGTCATGGTTTGAGGGTCGGAACCACCTTTGATCAATAGACTGCTTAGCATGACGTACCACTACGATCCTTTACATGTAACTTAATTCAAATTCTTTTAATTCATGTCACTTGTCACTTGTCTCTTGTCACCTCTCTCAGTCTCTTAAGTATTTTTACATGTCTTCTATTTCTTCTATGTGTGAGAAGGCTCCGCAGTATTGCGTTGAACCAGTGAAGATGTTTCTTTGAGCTTGTGAGTAAAATCCATCATCATAATTCACTTGCATGCATATAATCCATACAAATCCATACATATTTATTAGTTTCTGCAAGTGTATAAGAAGCTCCAATATTGGACCATTCTTCCTTTCGAAACTGATTTATGTGTAAGGATTCCATCTATTCTCGTCATGCATACATATCATCCAAAGAAGTCTATACATATGGATTAGAATTAGGAAGTGTTTAAGAAGCTCCTCCAATGGACCATTCTTCCTTCCAAATTTGATTCGTGTGTATGGTTCTCTTTCATTCTTATCATTCATGTCATCAATCTAACTTGCACACCTACATTCCCATTCCCATAATTATTTCAACATCTCTCTCTTCTCCATACTCAACATTAATTTCACCTTCACATCTTTAAACCTTCCAACACTCATTAGCTTCATACACCCTGTGTGTGCTACGACCGGACCCGATCCACCCGGATTGCGATCACCTCCACAGCGGGGGGCGGAGGTGGAGTGAGGGGCGGGGGGCGGAGGCGGAGTGAGGGGCGGGGGGCGGAGGCGGAGTGAGGGGCGGAGGCGGAGTGAGGGCCGGGTGGGAGCAGGGGGGAAGAGGGGAACTAGGTGGGGGGGCTTGGCGGGTGAGAGGGGCTGCGGAGGGCGGGCGGGGGGCGGAGGCGGAGTGAGGGGCGGGGGGCGGAGGCGGGTGCGGAGGGCGGGTGTGTGAGGCCAGTGGGCGGGGGAGGAGAGAGAAGGGAGGGGGGAGAGAGAGGGGAAGAGAGAGATGGGGGGCGGAGGGCGGGTGCGGAGGGCGGGTGGCGGAGGGCGGGTGCGAAGGGCGGGGGGCGGAGGCGTGCGCGGGTGGGTGGTGCGGAGGCCAGCGGGCGGGGGAGGAGAGAGAAGGGAGAGGGGAGAGAGAGAGAGGAAGAGAGAGAGAGGGGCGGAGGGCGGGTGTGTGAGGGGCGGGGGCGGAGTGGGAGGGATGGCGGGTGGAGGAGAGGAGGGCGGGGGGGAGGAGAGAGAAGAAGGGGGGGAAGAGAGAGAGAGAGAGAGAGAGAGAGAGAGAGAGAGAGAGAGAGAGAGAGAGAGAGAGAGAGAGAGAGAGAGAGGCAGGGACGGGAAAAGAGAGAGAGAGAGAGAGAGAGAGAGAGAGAGAGAGAGAGAGAGAGAGAGAGAGAGAGAGAGAGAGAGAGAAGGAACGAGAAGGCGGGGAGAGAGAAGGAAGAGAGAGGGAGAGAGAGGGGAGAGAGAGATAGAGAGAGAGAGAGAGGGAAAATGAGAGAGAGAAATAGAGAGAGAGAGAGAGAGAGAGAGAAGGAGGGCACGTGGGGGAGGAGAGAGAAGAAGGGGGGGGAAGAGAGAGAGAGAGAGAGAGAGAGAGAGAGAGAGAGAGAGAGAGAGAGAGAGGCAGGGACGGGAAGAGAGAGAGAGAGAGAGAGAGAGAGAGAGAGAGAGAGAGAGAGAGAGAGAGAGAGAGAGAGAGAGGGGACGAGAAGGTGGGGAGAGAGAAGGAAGAGAGAGGGAGAGAGAGGGGAGAGAGAGATAGAGAGAGAGAGGGAAAATGAGAGAGAGAAATAGAGAGAGAGAGAGAGAGAGAAGGAGGGCACGTGGGGGAGGAGAGAGAAAAGAGAGAGATAGAGAGAGAGAGAGAAAGAAAAAAGGGAGAGAGGGAGAGAGAGGAAGAGAAAGAGAAAGAGAGGGAAATAGAGAGAGAGGGGGAAATCGAAAGAGAAGAGAGAGAGAGAGAAAGAAAGAGAGAGGAAAGAGAGAGATGGCGGGGAAGAGAGAGAGGAGGAGGATCTACAGACCCCCACATCAAGATTTTGCACCGTCCCTAGTGCAATTTCTTCAGAATGAACTTGCAGATCCTCCAGTTGCACTGCCAGGACTCCATACCACACTTTTGGAGAACCAAAATACATATAATTCACAGAATACCGGTGGTGATCTTCAACATGCCAACAAAAAGAGGAGAAACGCATTCCCATATACAGCCAGGGAACCAGATCTCCAGAGATTTTCTCCTCCTCAAAAGCTAAGATTGATCCACCCAGCCGAGCAATGCTACTCAAATTCCACCCAGAGCTTCCATAGGAGTTGTGTGTCTCTCCAAGTCTGGCCTGAGGAAAACCATGACCAAATTTCCTTGTCTCTATCTCAGCACCATAAAGGACCTCCAATTGCTCAGCTGCATGCTCCACTATTCGCCAATATTCCCCTTCTACACAATCAACAGAAGCTTTCTCCCGAAAAGATCCATGAACAGGCTTCTCTCTCTCGTTCAAACCAAAATATTCATCCTTAAACTGGTTATCATATTTTTCAAAGGACTCTAATGTGAATGGTGGCCCGTGCTCAAAACCAAACGTTCCATCCTTATCTTCAGATTCTGTGCAAACATCTATAGGAATTAATTGAGGACGGCCTCTTTTCCGTTTCTTCTGTTCCCTGATCCATCCTAAAGGTATATTTGAGAATGGAAGTTCTTGAAGGTCACACTTAGCTTCCTCCGATGCAGGCACAACTTTGTCACTTTCTGGTCCTGCAAGCATAAAATCATCTGATTCCTCATGTTTACCTGCCTTTTCCTTACATACCACCTTAGTGGCGCTAAGTGTTGAATTTTGATTATCTGACTCAATTAGAGGTTTCTGTCCTTCAGGAGGTGCCTGCAAAAGATAAGCTTGACTTTCTTGCTTACTCTTTTCTATATTGTTCAAGTGAAGAACATCAGTTTTTTCCTCTTCCCGACCTCCTTGTGTTGCTTCTGCAAAATCTTCATTTACCTCACATATCTCCACTGTGCAGCATTCTGCACTTCCCATCATCCAATTTAATAGAGCATCATCTTCCGAAGGCATTACCTGAGTTTCCATAGTATACCCAGTAGCCTTGTTGATGTCTGATCCTTCCTCCAAATGTATCTGTAATTGATTATTAGCATATGTGGAAATCCATAACTTGTTCTTTCCCCAATCCTGTAGAGCCTTTGCTTGCCTTAACCAAGGCCTTCCCAAGAGTAGAGGGTATGAGGTCTCCTGTGGCAGGGCTATAACAACAAAGTCTAAAACAAAATGACAACCCTGCACTATCATAAGTACCTTTTCGACAATGCCCAGCGGTGCAACCCGACGTTGATCTGCTAATGTGACTGTGAAGGGTGCTGCCTTTGTGGGATTCAGCCTTAGTTTCCTCATAGTGAAATCAGGCATCAAATTGATGCCGGAACCTCCATCTATAATAACACCTGTGAGAGCTTCATCCTTGATAAAAACAGATAATCTTGAGCTTTGATAATCAGCCAGGGGTGCAGGAGGAAAGTCCACCATAAAACCATCTATGTTAGGAGGTGGGCACAAGCATGCAGAATGTATAATCTTCAACAGATCACTTCTTACTTTAGAATCCATCTTTATGAGTTGGTACAGACTAATCTTATGGTGAATACCTTTCAAGATTTCCTCAATGTTCACTTCTTGCGTGTCTTCAGGAGTACTTGTTGGTCGATCTTTTAGCAAAGTAGTCACCCTCTCATAAGCCTCTTCCATGTCTTCTTGGTCCTTCCATCCCACCCTCTTCTTTGCATCTCTATCTTTGGGTCCTTGTTGTTCCTCCTTATGGGCTACTGCCGCTTGCCTAGCTCTAGTCATCATTGGCATGGATGAAGATGAAACAGCATAAGATTGAGCGGTCATACCATCTTCTTTTGGAGAGACTGAAATCATATGGATTGGAGCAGGACGACCTCTTGGGCAATCTTTGGTATAATGATCTTTTGCCTCCGGACAATGTTGACAAGGAGGTGCATCTTCTGGAAGAGAACACCTATTCTACATGTGGCCGTACTCACCACAACGGTAGCACATCAAAGGTCTATTATATCTAGGCTTCGCAGGCCGATTCTCTTCTCTATTAGCTATATTTGAAGTACTAGCATAATATGAATCCAAATTTTGAGGGTTACCTCGCTGCTGTGTTCCCTTGAGATAGTAGCAATCTCTAGCTTCATGCCCATCTTTCCCACAAAATTGACAGCTTACCTTGTTGGGACAATTAGCATTGGAATGTCCATTGTTGTTACAGATTGTGCACCAAATTTGCCTCCTTATATCCTGAGTAGTCCTCAAATCTTCTAACTCTCGGCGAAGCTGGGCTACTTCATCATCAGTGCGACGCAGTGGTGGCAAGACCTTCTCTTCTTGTTGATTTTGTTGCATCTTCAATGCTTCCAAATCCCTTCTCAGTTGCTCAATAGGATCCAGATCTGCAGCATACTTTTGTTGTGTATCCCCCTCAAAATGTTGCCTTGCTTCTTCAATGCGTGATGCCACTGCAACAAAATCATTGAGAGTGGCATCCAATCTAAGAGACTCCCGAAGCTTCTGCTGAGATGACCTTGGCAGGGCCTTCTCAATCCACTTTTTAACCAAAAAGTCACCTGGAGCATGTGGCAGACGTGCAACAAGTGCTTTTGTTCTAGTGTGAAGCTCATGAAAGGATTCACCTGGTCTTAGCTTCAAATTCTCTAGCTGATCTAGAGCTCTTTCAGAGGAATCACTTGGTCGGAATGTTTGTGAGAAAGCCGCCTTCAGAGTCTCCCATGTAGTGAAATGGCCATCTGCATACTGACTATACCATTTATCTGCAAGGCCCTCCAATGTGGATGGAAAAAGTGCCAACATTGCATCTTCTCTATTCTGCAGACCATGTCCACGGCATAAAGAGATAAATCTCCTCACATGATCATCAGCATCTTCATAAGCATGTCCCTTGAAGGTAGGGAACTTGATGTTGATCCTGGAGAGTAGATGAGAAAGATCCTCCATTTGAACTGGTGTCTCTTCTGACCTATCTGAGGAGAAGTCTAGAGTTCTCCTATACCCTTCTTTTGACAATGGTGTCGCACCCAAATCAATAGACAAATTTAGGGAGGACAGAAGGGAGGTAGACTCACTAGCCGTGGTTATTGCTAACTTGTTAAGGCTCCTTCGAACACGAAGAGATTCCTTATCTGCTCGTGTATGGGTCATGTACCTATTCGCAATTGCAATAGGGAAAAACACCTCTCACAGAAATGCAAAGGTCCCACCGGGCGTGCCAAACTGTAGAGGAGGTACTGGGGTATCCGCTTTTAACAAAAGTAGAGAATGAAGATTAAACACGTCCAGTACGTCACCTACTCAAGGGAGGTTCTCTTTAGGGAAGTATACCCTTTAACATTTCTGTGAGCAGGCAGATACAAAGATTGAACAGAGTAGTAAAGACTTCTGAAAATGTGAACAATAATTGACCAAGGAAGACCAATCCCTTCTTGATTTGACTCAGATGATTACAAGGTTGGTCAAATGCTCAAAAGTGCAGGCTTAGAAGGCTAACATGCCATCCTAGAAATAATTAAGCTCAATGCACAAAATCTTCTCATCAGCTTAAGGGGCTAATTACATGCAGTTTAACTCAGAACAATACCAATGGTAAGATCTTCTCAAGAGAATAGAACACAATCAACCACACTGACTCACGGAAAAGAAGAAGAATCCAAGCTACTCTTTTACACTATAGTGCTCATAGCCCTTCACTGAGAGGCCTACCCTCTGTATATGTTGGAGACCTCTTAATCTCCAAAGGTTTGATCTATACTGACTTAAGAACACTTCTATGTCAGTTATAAACCAAACTTTACACAAACAATGTTCTTCTTTACCAAAACTTCAAGCAACACTTCTCTGATTGAAGAAGTGTCAACTTCAGAAAGTCTGCTTCAGATATCAACTTCTTTACCTGCACAAATCTTCAAATTTCTTCAAGTAAATGATGCACAAGTATTAGCAATACCTTTGCGCAATCATACTAGTCATTAATTCTCAAAACTAATCACCAAAAGTTTAATTTGATCATTAAGATCAAATACATGTTAGAAAATGACTCTCAGAAGTTGCGCCTTCGACATAGCCAACTTCTTAACTTGATTTCTCTCAATCTGAAACCCGTTTTGCTAAATGCTTTTAGCCATAGCTTCCTTATTTTCTAACTTAAATTTTAAGTGCTCACTCATCAAAAACTTTACAGTATACACTCAGATCTGATCAAAATACTGAGACGGAAAAGTGCGCTACTTTCAGGCTTCAGTTCTCACATTCTACATATGAATGTTCCTAATGATCATTCTCACAGTAGGAGAGGAATTAGATTCTGAAACTCTAGACATAGCTTCATTAGCTTCTCAATTAGATGTGTACAAAAGGATTTCTGATCCACATGATCAGACAGAGAGCACTCAGAGAAAAACTCGTCGCTATTTTCTGGGAAAAAACTCTCTACACATCTTCCTCAAAATTGTCATCTATACAATGACTCTATTACTTTCTCTCATACATTTCTTGTCATAATTATCTTATATATACACGACTTTAGACTCATCTCGCGTCTATGACTCTACTCCTTATCATCCTAAGGGTTTAACTATACTTAGCTTACAAGATTCTTCACTTATATGTACATATGTGTACAAGACATCATCCTGAATTCTTCTTCACTTTACAAGTGTCTTTCTTTGCTTCATTCTGACCATAAGCATTCTCCAAGATCTGTATAATCACCAATTTGTGATTGGTTTGCTCCAACAGCTCCCCCTCAATCACTAATTGTGATTATTTCATTCTTCTTCACTCCTGCCATCTCCTTGAATCTCTGTAGCTTAGGTCCATCCAAGCTCTTTGTCATCATATCTGCTACTTGTTCTTTTGTTGGAGTATACATTACTTCAATCTCTTTATCAAGTACCTTTTCTCTCAAGAAATGATACTGAATCTCTATATGCTTAGTCCTGGCATGAAAAACAGGGTTAGCTGCCAAATACAAAGAACTCATATTGTCTCCAAAAATTATTGGAATACTATGATCAATCTCAAAACTTTTCATCAAGGTCTTCAACCATATGACTTCTTTTGCAGCTTCTACCATTCCCTTATACTCAGCTTCTGTGGATGATAAAGAAACTGTATGTTGCTTCCTTGAACACCAAGACACTAGCTTATCTCCAACATAACAGAGATATCCATGAGTAGACCTTCTATCATCTGAGTCACCTGCCCAATCTGCATCACTAAACACTTTGATTCTTGTGTCAGAAGTGAATCCATAATACAAACCTTCACTTAGGGTTCCTTTGATATATCTGAGTACCCTTTGGGCTGCAATCCAATGAGTCTTCTTTGGACAATGCATGAATTGTGACAACACACCTACTGCATATGATAGATCTGGCCTTGTCAAGGTAGCATAGATTAAACTACCTACCAAACTCTGATATTTCTTCATATCATTGAACTCTTCACCTCCATACCTGCTTAATTTATGATTTACCTCCAATGGAGTGGTTGAGGTCTTGCAATCTTCCATGTTAAACTTGACTAGGAGATTCTTCAAATATCTCTCTTGTGAAACATATACTCCATGTTGAGTATACACAATCTGCATTCCTAGAAAATAAGATAAGTTTCCCAAGTCACTTATCTTAAACTCCTTCTCTATTTGCTTCTTGAGTTCATTGATTCCTTGAGCATCTGTTCCTGTAACAATAATATCATCAACATAAATGCACATGTAAATGTATCCATTTTCACTTGCCTTCACTAGCAAGCTACTATCTGCCTTTGATGCTTGAAATCCACATTTATTCAAGAACTTGACCAATCTGTAATTCCAAGCTCTTGGGGCTTGCTTCAACCCATATAAAGCTCTCTTGAGCTTACACACATAATCTGATCCAATTGATTCCATGAAGCCTTCTGGTTGCTCCATATACACTTCATCTGCAATGTATCCATTTAAAAATGCATTTTTCACATCCAATTGTGATAATTTCCATCCCTTGCAAGCAGCAATAGCAATCAATGTCCTAATTGTAGACATCTTAGCAACAGGACTAAAAGTTTCATCATAATCTACCCCATAAGTTTGGGCATAACCTTTGACCACAAGTCTAGCCTTATATCTAGACACCTTACCATCTGCAAACCTCTTTGTTTTATATACCCACTTGCATCCAATGACCTTCTGATTCTTTGGTCTTGGTACTAATTCCCAAGTTTCATTTTCAAGTAGAGCATCATACTCTTCCTGCATTGCCTTCTCCCAATTCTGTTTACCTTTGGCTTCTTCATAAGTAGTTGGATCTTCTTCTGTTTTCACAATGTAGGCATAATCTTTTGTTGTTAGGAAAGATGTATCATAACTATACCTTATAGGTTCTTTCCTTTCCCTTGTAGATCTTCTGATTTCTGCACTTCTTGAAGTTTCAGCCTCATTTGATTCTGGATCAAATCTTGGCCCTTCTTCTACATGATCCTGCAATCTACTTCTTGATTCAATTTCATCAACAATTTCTTCACACACTTTTACCTTTGCCTTTCCTTTCCTTTGTATTTCTTCAACACCTGTATACTGATTTGGTGATCCTGTATACCATGTGTTTTGCTCATCAAATGTCACATCTTTGGTAACAAGAAATTGCTTTGTGGATGGACTCCACAACCTGTAACCCATTTGTCTATCATCATATCCAATAAACACATACTTCTCTGCTTTTGGTTCTAGCTTATGTCTTAATTGTGAAGGAACATAAGCATATGCAATACATCCAAATACTTTACAATGATCAAGACTAGGCTTCTTACCCCACCATGCTTCATAAGGGGTTCCTCCCTCCAAAGCTTTGCAAGGCAACCTATTCACAAGGTATGTTGCAGTGTTAATGGCTTCTGCCCATAAGTAATTTGGACAATTCTTTTCCTTCATCATGGCTCTTGCAAACTCTACAAGAGTCCTATTCCTCCTTTCTGCTACTCCATTCTGTTGAGGGGAGTACCTGCAAGTTACTTCTCTTTTGATACCTGCATTCCACAAATAATCATCAAACTCTTTAGAGAAATACTCTCCCCCTCCATCTGATCTCAACCTCTTGAGCTTTTGCCCTGTGATCCTTTCTGCATAAGCATGAAAATGTTTGAATGTCTTGAAAACTTCTGATTTATCCTTGATTACATACAAAGTAATCCACCTGGTTGCATCATCAACAAACAACACATAATATCTGGATCCATTTATGCTATAGTCCCTTGAGGGACCCCATACATCTGTATGAACCAATTCAAGCATATTTGAATGCTTGTACCCTGATTTGTTATAAGAACTCTTATGTGCTTTACCTAATTGACAAGCTTCACACTTGTACACCATATGTTGCCCTTCAATATTCGGCAATCCAAGCACCACCTGATTCTTTGAAATTTCCTTTATAGCTCTCTCATTGAAATGACCTAGCCTTTTATCCCATAGGTCTAGTTCAGATACCTTTTGACTTCCATAGGTAAATAATGCATGTCCCACATTACCTTGGACTTTGAGAGTGAACAATCTTCCTTCCTTTTTCCCTGCAATTATGTTTCTATATCCCTGATTTGGATCTTGTACATAGACACCATCATTTGTGAATCTTACCTCATATCCTTTCTCCACAATTTGCCCTACACTTATCAAATTTTTAGGAATAGTAGGAACATAAAGTACCTTGCTCAGAAGTGTACTTCCACTCTTTGTCTTCACTGATCCAATGCTCTCCACTTTATGTTTGGTATTGTCACCTGTTTGAACTGTATGTCCATTCACCCTTGCTTCCATATCAGTCATCAAGGATAGATTCCCACTCAGATGATTGCTACACCCTGAGTCAATATAAAACACTCTTTGATCTTCTCCCATTGATTCATGAGTTGCATTCAAGATAAGAGTCATGTCATCCTTCTGATCTGATGCATAATTGTAATAATTGTTGTTGTAGGACTGAGATTGGAAGTTTCTTCCACCTCCTCTACCATATGATGTCCTACCACCTCTTCCTCTGAAATTGCCTCTTTGATTTCTGCCTCCTCTACCTCTTTGATTATAATTCTGATTATTGCTTCCACCATTTTGATTGTTATACCAACAATCATTTGCCAAATGATTTGTTCTGCCACAAATCCAACAAGCTTTAGCATTATCTTTGTTCTTACCTCCTCTTCCTTTACCTCTGAAGTTCATCTTCCCTTTTGTAAAGTTAGCTTGATTTGAATTCCCTTCATCATCATTTGATTGCTTTCCCTTGCCATTCTTTTTCTTGTCCTTGGAGTACATAGCTTGACTTGTACTTCTATCATTGTCTCCTTTAAGATCCTGCTCAAAGGTTAGCATGTGTCCTAGCAATTGATTAAGATCAGGAGTAAAGTGATCAAGTGACAATTCTATGGACAATATAAAAGGCTTCCACTTCTCATCTCCTCTCAAACCTGTAAGTATTTGTCTTACCAACTTTTCCTCTTCAATGTCTTCATCCACTGCTCCCAAGCTATCTGCAATATCCTTCATCCTTGCCACATAATCTGAAATTGATTGTGAGCTCTTCTTCTTGAAGGTTGTGAACTCAGCCCATAGTGAGGACTTCCTAGACTTAGTTGTATTTTGGAAATGCTCTTCCAAGGCATTCCAAACATCTGTAGCACTTTCCAAACCTCTGATGTGAGGTAAAAGATAATCATTTACAGCCATGTAGATGATACTCCTTGCTTGAGCATCCTTTCTCATCCAAGTCTTCAACATTGCAAGCTCTTCTCTAGTAGGAATACTAGGATCTGCAAATTCAGGTTTTTCTTCATCTCCTGTAATAAATGCTATAAGGTCTTTGCTCATGAGGTGTGCTTCCATCCTCATGGACCATGCTGGATAGTTCTCCCTATCTAGCTTATCAATCTGCAAGCTTTCTCCCATCCTTGACTTTCTGTATCTGCAATCACTATGGTTTATGAGGAGAAAGTGTACCTTTGATATAGTCTTTGTCCTTCTTGATTCTTTCGAACTTGTACTATGAACTTCTGCAAGTTATCTTCAATAATTTGTCCTTGTCCTCCTTTGATTTGGAAGATCTTCAATATCTGCACCAGTCGGAACTTCGATTATCTTTTCTTCTCTTGTACTTCACCTTTAGCTCTGATACCACTGTTGGAGACCTCTTAATCTCCAAAGGTTTGATCTATACTGACTTAAGAACACTTCTATGTCAGTTATAAACCAAACTTTACACAAACAATGTTCTTCTTTACCAAAACTTCAAGCAACATTTCTCTGAGTGAAGAAGTGTCAACTTCAGAAAGTCTGCTTCAGATATCAACTTCTTTACCTGCACAAATCTTCAAATTTCTTCAAGTAAATGATGCACAAGTATTAGCAATACCTTTGCGCAATCATACTAGTCATTAATTCTCAAAACTAATCACCAAAAGTTTAATTTGATCATTAAGATCAAATACATGTCAGAAAATGACTCTCAGAAGTTGCGCCTTCGACATAGCCAACTTCTTAACTTGATTTCTCTCAATCTGAAACCCGTTTTGCTAAATGCTTTTAGCCATAGCTTCCTTATCTTCTAACTTAAATTTTAAGTGCTCACTCATCAAAAACTTTACAGTATACACTCAGATCTGATCAAAATACTGAGACGGAAAAGTGCGCTACTTTCAGGCTTCAGTTCTCACATTCTACATATGAATGTTCCTAATGATCATTCTCACAGTAGGAGAGGAATTAGATTCTGAAACTCTAGACATAGCTTCATTAGCTTCTCAATTAGATGTGTACAAAAGGATTTCTGATCCACATGATCAGACAGAGAGCACTCAGAGAAAAACCCGTCGCTATTTTCTGGGAAAAAACTCTCTACACATCTTCCTCAAAATTGTCATCTATACAATGACTCTATTACTTTCTCTCATACATTTCTTGTCATAATTATCTTATATATACACGACTTTAGACTCATCTCGCGTCTATGACTCTACTCCTTATCATCCTAAGGGTTTAACTATACTTAGCTTACAAGATTCTTCACTTATATGTACATATGTGTACAAGACATCATCCTGAATTCTTCTTCACTTTACAAGTGTCTTTCTTTGCTTCATTCTGACCATAAGCATTCTCCAAGATCTGTATAATCACCAATTTGTGATTGGTTTGCTCCAACAGTATACACACTACAGAGTAGCACCCACAGTAGACTTGAAACCACCAAGTGCAAGAGAAGACTTCTGCACGTATGTACCAACCACTGTATCTCTAAAACTTGTACCCCAAATGAGCACAAATCCATTGTTTCTATAGGCCCCAATAGGCCAAGAGCCTTGCCGAATCTTCACGTCCATTGATCACGCGCCGGTTAATCACCCAAAATTGGAGGAGTAGGTCAAATATTCCCTTGATTTGAATTAGATCCACAAAAATAGGTAGTCGCCGTGAATGGTTGGCGGCGACATTTGATTATCTACTTTCACTTTTAACCATTCCACTTTAATTTCAAGTCTTTATTAGCTCCGATGATGACTGATATCCGTGGAACACACTGAACTCTTGGACCAGAAGGAGCTTCTTCCTCCTCTTCATAAGCCTCATGCATGAGTTGATGTTGTTCCCTCCTCATTTCTTCTTCCATGCTAACATCTTGCAGAATGGTTCCTCACATTCATCAATCTCCATATCTGTCATCCCCTGAGATGGCTGAGAAGGAAGAATTGACTCCAGAGTTGTGCGGGGGTGGATGTGTAATGGTGCGGGTGTGTATATGATTGTGTGGGGGTGTGGTGCATGTGTGTGTGAGAGTGCATGAGTGTGGATGAGATCATGTATGTGTGTGAGTATGTGTGAGTGAGTATGTGCGGATGTGTGTGAATGTATGGACGTGCGTGTATGCATATGTGTGGTTGTGTAGGTGTGGTGTGTGCGTGTGTGAGTACATGAGGATGTGTGTGCTTATGTGGGTATGTGTGTGATGGCTGCATGTGTGTGTGTGCCTATGTGTGCATGTGGATGTGTGTGTGAAAGTGTGCGTGTGTGTGCGGTTGTGTATGTGTAGAGTGTGCGTTGTGTATGTGTAGAGTGTGCGGATGAGCGTGTGTGTGTGAAAGTGTTCGTGTGAGTGGCAGCGGGGATGGATGGCGGGTGAGATGAGGGGGTCGGTGGTGGTGTGAGGTGGAGGAGGCGGGGTTGGGCTATGGGAGAAGCGGTGGAGGGGTGGGCGAAGGGGTGTGTGGGGTGTGGGGTGGAGGAGGGCGGAGGAGTGTATGGCGGAGGGGTGCGGAGTGAGGGGGCGGGGGGCGGAGGCGGAGTGAGGGGCTGGGGGCAGAGGCGGAGTGAGGGGCGGGGGGCGGAGGCGGAGTGAGGGGCAGAGGCGGAGTGAGGGCCGGGTGGGAGCAGGGGGGAAGAGGGGAACTAGGTGGGGGGGGCTTGGCGGGTGAGAGGGGCTGCGGAGGGCGGGTGGGGGGCGGAGGCGGAGTGAGGGGCGGGGGGCGGAGGCGGGTGCGGAGGGCGGGTGTGTGAGGCCAGTGGGCGGGGGAGGAGAGAGAAGGGAGGGGGGAGAGAGAGGGGAAGAGAGAGAGGGGGGGCGGAGGGCGGGTGGCGGAGGGCGGGTGCGGAGGGCGGGGGGGCGGAGGCGTGCGCGGGTGGGTGGTGCGGAGGCCAGCGGGCGGGGGAGGAGAGAGAAGGGAGAGGGGAGAGAGAGAGGAAGAGAGAGAGAGGGGCGGAGGGCGGGTGTGTGAGGGGCGGGGGGCGGAGTGGGAGGGATGGCGGGTGGAGGAGAGGAGGGCGGGGGGGACGAGAGAGAAGAAGGGGGGGGAAGAGAGAGAGAGAGAGAGAGAGAGAGAGAGAGAGAGAGGCAGGGACGGGAAAAGAGAGAGAGAGAGAGAGAGAGAGAGAGAGAGAGAGAGAGAGAGAGAGAGAGAGAGAGAGAGAGAGAAGGGACGAGAAGGCGGGGAGAGAGAAGGAAGAGAGAGGGAGAGAGAGGGGAGAGAGAGATAGAGAGAGAGAGAGAGAGGGAAAATGAGAGAGAGAAATAGAGAGAGAGAGAGAGAAGGAGGGCACGTGGGGGAGGAGAAAGAAGAAGGGGGGGAAGAGAGAGAGAGAGAGAGAGAGAGAGAGAGAGAGAGAGAGAGAGAGAGAGAGAGAGAGAGAGAGAGAGAGAGAGAGAGAGAAAGAGAGAGAGAGAGGCAGGGACGGGAAAAGAGAGAGAGAGAGAGAGAGAGAGAGAGAAGGGACGAGAAGGCGGGGAGAGAGAAGGAAGAGAGAGGGAGAGAGAGGGGAGAGAGAGATAGAGAGAGAGAGAGGGAAAATGAGAGAGAGAAATAGAGAGAGAGAGAGAGAGAGAGAGAGAGAGAGAGAGAGAAGGAGGGCATGTGGGGGAGGAGAGAGAAAAGAGAGAGATAGAGAGAGAGAGAAAGAAAAAAGGGAGAGAGGGAGAGAGAGGAAGAGAAAGAGAAAGAGAGGGAAATAGAGAGAGAGGGGGAAATCGAAAGAGAAGAGAGAGAGAGAGAGAGAAAGAAAGAGAGAGGAAAGAGAGAGATGGCGGGGAAGAGAGAGAGGAGGAGGATCTACAGTGCTCATGAAGGTGATGAAGTCCAAGACATTACAGGATATCAAAGTATGGTAGGTAGTTTGAATTATGCTACCTTGACAAGAATTGACATAGCATATGGAGTTGGTGTGCTAAGCCAATTCATGCACAAACCAAGGGTACCTCACCTAGAGGCAGCAAAAAGGATCTTGAAGTATTTAAAGGGAACTCAGAACCATGGTTTGTACTTTCCTTATACATCAGATATTGATATTAAAGTATATTCAGATGCAGATTGGGCAGGATGCAAGGATGATAGGAGAAGCACATCAGGATACATATGTTTTGCAGGTGATAAACCTATTTCTTGGTCAGCCAAGAAACAACCTACAGTAGCTTTGTCATCTAGTGAAGCAGAGTATAGAGGGCTAGCCAATGCCACTCAAGAAGCTATCTGGTTGAAGCTTTTGTATACAGAGTTAGGCCTATACACAAGGCCACCAATTATCTTTGGAGACAACACAAGTTCTCTTCACCTTGCAGCTAATCCAATATATCATGCTAGGACAAAACACATAGAGGTTCATTACCACTATGTGAGAGAAAAATTACTTAGCAAAGACATTCAGTTGACTTATGTGTCTACTAATATGCAATGTGCAGATTTACTCACTAAAGCTTTGGATGGAAACAAGTTATGCAGATTCAAATCCATGATTGGATTACAGGATGTGATTGAAGAATGAAGATGAAGACTTGAGCCAAAATGTTTGGCTTGAGGGGGAGCTGTTGGTGCAAGTCAAGCCTTCACAATTTGGCTTGGATATCTACTTTGAAGACTCTACATGAAGCAAAGACCATAGGAACTTGTGCCTATGATTTCTTACCATCTTATCTCTTGTAAAAGTCTAAATGACTTGGCATTTTATGTAATCACACCTAATTGATTGGAAGTCGTGGAAAAAGGTTGTTGTTTAATTGAGAGAATATCTCAATCAACTTTTAGGTGAAAGATTCTAGGAGATTGATTTGAATTCAAATTCAAATCATCACTCAATTCCTATAAAAACTACAAGGAAAAAGTCGCGAGTGTTCTTCACCATTCCCGAGGCTTATACCCTTGATCATTGAGTGTGTGAGTGCTAATCCATAGCCTACACCTCTGAGTACCATTGAGCTATGTTTATCATGCCAATGGGAATGTACATTTACATGATCTAATACAAATACTTACATTCATCTACTCTATGATTCTCTGTGTATACTACTCCAAGTCAGTCAACTTCAACAAGGCATATCTCAGGATATACTCATCCAAATCAAGTGATTCAAAGCTTGTTGGAACCAGCTCCAAGCATACTACATGCGTACAGAATTTGAAGATCATTGGATCAGCCATCTCGGAGAAATCTTGCTCGAAGTGGTCTCTGGTATTTGTCTGCAGAGCTCCTAAAAAGTCGGGGGTAAACATATTTTTTGCTAAACTCATTTCTCAGAGTATAGTTCATCATTTCTTCTCATTCCACTTGCAAATGGTAGCTTGTTAAGCTAATTTAATATGTCCAAAAGGAATTTGATCAATTGTAAGTGTGCTGGTCATACTGAGTGAAAGACTGAGCAGGTGTCAGTACTAAAATAGCAAGTTTCTTGGATTTGTGAAGTATCAAGTAGTCTGTTTTGATTTGGTCATTACACACATCATTTGCAAAGTACATATATGATCTCTTGGTGTCATTTGGAAGCTAAGCAAGTGTACTAATCAACTCTGAAGCAAGGAGGGCTGGTACAAAGCAGGTCTAGCAGTACCAACTCAATCTTCTGAGTGCATCCAACCATCCTCTCCCAACAACTCACTCAAAACTTCACTGGGGGTGAGCAAAGATAGAGAAAACATTGGGTTTATGAGAATCAAACTTGCTTTTATAGTAGTCTCAATATTTTCAAGTGAGTGGGATCCATTTAAAGGTAAAAGTAGCATCTACAAATATAAGAATCATGCACACAACTCTCAAAAAAAATTGTCTCATAAAAAAGATTGAACAGATAATCATTTAACATAATAAGGTATACCACATCTACATAGTAGAAAAAATAAAATTCTTGGAATTCTAAAATTGTAATATATATTGCCATGGCCAAAATCAAAGATTTGATAATTTATAAATTATATTGAGATAGAAAAGTTTTACATCTTTCATTCTTTGCATATGCATTACATTATAGCTGAGGAAAAAGGAAAATGGGTTATGTGTACATTCTAGTACTCAAATAGTTCTTGAGCTACCATAATGAAAGTTGAGTTCTATCTACACTCAATTCAGGAAGGGCTTTAAATTTATCCTCCAACCTCTTATCAATTTGTAGATAAATGAAAAACTTTATAACATCATATAAGAATATAATAATTTGTATAAATAAAAGAAAAAGTACCATGAATTTTTTACCTTATGCCCTTGTATTCTGAACTTTGATTGATCCAAATCCTCAAATCCCATTATTACTAGATGTTCTCTCACATTGGCAAGGGTCCAATGATGATTCACTAAAATAACTTCCATTATGTTGTTGGGAAAATTTATCTTAATTTCAAATGAAATTAAAAAAACCTCAGATTTTTATAATGGTATCCATTCACCAAGTTTACATATCCAACCATCATAATAGAATCTAATATCAAAATCCTATGCTTGTTGCATCAATTTTACAAAGATATCTATCCCCTATGGTGCATCCTTCTACAAGTCCGTAATTTTCACTCAGTAAACCCTCCACCTACTCATATCTGATATATTTTAACATGAACATTGTAGAATTGTGAATATCTGAAATAGAAGTAGAAAACACTGAACAAGAACACATCGATGCAATCCTAAAGGTCTAGAAACTCTTGTAGTATTTTTGAGCTTTTTAAAGCCTAATAGCTTCCTTTCCAATGAAGATCCAAGTTTCCATGATCTGTTACACGATGAGGGCCAACACTAGAGGGTTGCATGTACACCCATGCACCTTTGTAGAACTCATGTCCTAACGAATTTCCTTCTACAACCTTGATATTGTGATATTTTAATACCATAGACTCATCTTTTGGACACCTATAAGATTTACGTTTCTCCATTGGAGTTCAAGCTATGGAAGCGATAGGAGGAATTCAAAGAGGAAGATGCACAGAGAAAGAAATGCATAATAGGAGCTTCAATGGTGTGCTAGGAAGAGAAAGGTAGTGGAAGGATGACTTTTTGGGACTTGGCTATAAAAGTGTGAGGTTTTGAAGGAGAAAATTATAGTTTGAGTTATTGTTGAAAAACTTACTTTTTTCAGGTTATTTCATGCATGGATTTTGATTTAGGAGTCAAAAATAGCACTTTTGATCCTAAAAAGTGGTTGGGGGCCCATTGAATGGTGTTATGATGAGTTTTAAGACTTTTTGAAATTTTTTAAGTTTTGGGCCTAAGTAAGTTACGAAATTCCTTTCTCTCTCTAGAGGAAAAATTTAAACATAGGGGAATCGTGTCCCCTCCTCCCCATTCAGTCTAGTAATTTATATGCTATAGACTATGTCCATCACCCTCTTCTGATTCGTCCATCACTAATCACTCCTTAATCCAAAAGGCCCATGCAAGGTTCATTTTTTTCCCTAATGGAAGGTCTTTATCCTGGATACCCTTGTGACTCAATGTATACCATTCAAGCATGGAGAAATTAGTCATTTTTTGAAGGGTTTTAGTGGGGAGATAGAATATATAATCTCTCCATATATTGAAAAGTAAGTTTTCATTTATATATTCCATATAAATTCATTCTTTTCCTAAGGGTGAATTTTTATTTACAAGTGAGTTACATTTCTAGGGGTCATTCAAGTGTTATAACTATTGATCTTAATGACATTTTTTTTTAGCTTTGTAGTGTTGCAAAGCTTTTGAAAATGAACATTGATCAGAAGTATGTAGGCATTTGCGAACTAAATGAAGAGAAAAAGTTTGGGTATATGCAAATTCTTGTGCCAATACAAGAAGATAGTACATCATGTGGATGGAAAGTAGTTGTCAACGCAATAAGGTTCTTATAGCACATATTTTAGAGCCTTGATCTAAATTCATTTGATTCTCTAGATGCATGGTTCTTCTTTGGTTTGAGAAAGAGCAATTCATGATATCTTGAAAGATGCTATCCATCCATGTGATCCAAACTCTCCTCCACCAGATAACGAGACTAAAGATAAGAAGAAAGGACCTCTTGTTCACTCTGCATTGAAGCATCTCCCAAAGAATTAGCACAAAAAGGGGAAAAATAAAAAGCAAAAGTAAATGTATAGTTTTCTGTATCTATGATTACCTCTTGATAGTTATAAGCCCATGTATTTCCAACATATGTTGGAAGATATTTATTTGCTCTATTTTTGTAAATACTAATTTGTACATAAAGAAGCCCTTCGTAGCATTGTATGAATTGAAAAGTGATGTTGTTCTATCTTTATCTAGAAGATAGTGTTTGTCACTCATGTTTCTTCATAGAAATTAGTGTTTCAACTTCTTAATGTTGGTAGTACTTTGGTCAAAAATGTAGGAAGGATTTGTGGTGTGCCTACTATTCATGAGATCAACTAACATGATATGTGGTTTATCATTTATGCTATATCCTCATTTGTTGATTTCTGAACTAAAAACTTGGTCGTGTGAAGCAAAATGGAGAAGATTGGAGGACATGAACAATTCAAGAGATTAGGGCAGTTAGAGAACCTCCAATGACCCTAATCATTTGAATTGGTCGTGTCCTCCAATCTTGTCCATTTTGTATTATTCCTACCCTTGATACTCTATATACCTTGCTTATCACTAATAAATAAATCACAACTGATTCAAGCGAAGAGAGCACTCGAGCAACTTCAAATGGCCCAAGTCGCTTGAATCGGTCATGCCCTTTGATACAATGTCCATTAAGATTAAAAAAAAAATTCAAGCAATTCGGGTGGTTGGAGAACCTTTGATGGCCCTTATCGCTTGAATTGGTCATGTCCTCCAAGCTTCTCCACTTTGTAATATATCCACCCTTTAATGTTCTATGTAGCTAATTAGTAACATGGAAAAATTATTTATCCTTATCTTGATCGATTAGTCTAGGAGAATGTATTTGAACAATAAAAACCTTCCGCAAAAATGATATAAGTCTTTGAGCAATAGAAATCTTTCACAACAATGATATAAATCCAAACAATGTCAATATGAAGATGAATAATTTACATTAAAAAAAACAGAGAAAAGGACTTAGCACTCTATTTAGCTAATCACTAACATGGATATATTCTTTACCCTTGTCTTTATGAGTTATTTTATGGGAAAAGTCTTTGAATAATAGAAACCTTCCCCAAGAATGATATAAGTTTTGCATAATAGAAACCTTCCACAACAATGATATAAACCAAAACTATGCGAATGTGAATATGAAGAGAGCTTACATAGAAAAAAGAGAAAACTATATTTAGCACTCAATGTCTTTGTTTCCTTCAAACTTTTTGGTGGAAGTGGGCAAATAGTTTCATTTTTAAGGGTTGGAACTTGATCACCTTGGGTGGCAAGCAAGTAATGCAAGATAATATTTTCTCTGATCTAATGTTTAATATTGCACCATCAATTGAGAATCTAAACTGTGGTGAAACTTCATCAAGGTAATCTAGAATCTCTCTTACATTTTTGAGTTTGCAATATGCAGTGAAAATTATTTTCCTAGGTTGAAACTATGGATGCATCAATAATTCTAACTCAAATTCTAGACATCTCTCCTCTTAATCCAAAGGTATCCAAAATGCAAGCTTTTTTTCCACGCTCTCTAGTCATATCTTAAAACAAGAGATTGTCGAGATATTTGATATGAAATGGAAAAAGAATTTGGACTAACGTTACATAAAATGATGTCTCCTAGCTTTTTAACTTCTTTACTATCCCATTCCCTACCTAAAACATCATCAATATTTGAAACTCAAACTCTCCTATTCAACCACATTGTTTTTGTTTTTTGTAATAACATGTTTTTAAAACATGCTACATAAACATGAATACAAAAACATGGATAGATGGATAGATGGAGAGATGGATAGATGGATAGATAGATAGATAGATAGATAGATAGATAGATAGATAGATAGATAGATAGATAGATAGATAGATAGATAGATAGATAGATAGGTAGATAGATAGATAGATAGATAGATAGATAGATAGATAGATAGATAGATAGATAGATAGATAGATAGATAGATAGATAGATAGATAGATAGATAGATAGATAGATAGATAGATAGATAGATAGATAGATAGATAGATAGATAGATTGATAGATAGATAGATACATACATAGATAGATAGATAGATAGATAGATAGATAGATAGATAGGTACATACAAAGATAGATGCATAGATAGATAGATAGATAGATAGATAGATAGATAGATAGATAGATAGATAGATAGATAGATAGATAGATAGATAGATAGATAGATAGATAGATAGATAGATAGATAGATAGATAGATAGATAGATAGATAGATAGATAGATAGATAGATAGATAGATAGATAGATAGATAGATAGATAGATAGATGGATGGATGGATGGATGGATGGATGGACGGATGGATAGATAGATAGATAGATAGATAGCTAGATAGATAAATAGATGGGTAGATAGAAGATAGATAGATAGATGGATGGATAGATAGATAGATAGATAGATAGATAGATAGATAGATAGATAGATAGATAGATAGATAGATAGATAGATAGATAGATAGATAGATAGATAGATAGATAGATAGATAGATAGATAGATAGATAGATAGATAGATAGATAGATAGATAGATAGATAGATAGATAGATAGATAGATAGATAGATAGATAGATAGATAGATAGATAGATAGATAGATAGATAGATAGATAGATAGATAGATAGGTAGGTAGGTAGATAGATAGATAGATAGATAGATAGATAGATAGATAGATAGATAGATAGATAGATAGATAGATAGATAGATAGATAGATAGATAGATAGATAGATAGATAGATAGATAGATAGATAGATAGATAGATAGGTAGATAGATAGATAGATAGATAGATAGATAGATAGATAGATAGATAGATAGATAGATAGATAGATAGATAGATAGATGGATAGATAGATAGATAGATAGATGGATGGATGGATACATAGATAGATAGATAGATAGATAGATAGATAGATAGTGTCATGGACACAAAGGAAACCATCTGAAACCTTAGATTCCATGTCCATTTCTATATGTTATGACTGGTTCAACATTTGGAGAAACCAATGTTTCCACTACATCTGTAAGAGGCCAAAACCCCAAGTTCGACTGTCTATTTGCTGAATTTTGACACTCGGAGGTCTTGTTTCTAGTTGATGATATCATTGATGACATCATCAATTCATAACTGCCTTGAACCACCCTTGAAATCTATATATAAGGAGGGCTTTGCCACATTCATTCTCACTCTTGCCAATGCCACAATCGGGAGCTCAAGGTGTCTTGATCTCCAAGTAAGTATTGTCAAGTTCCAATTCGAGTTCTAGTCTTGTCTCTTGCTCTAGTCTTGTCTAGTCTTGTATCTTGGACATACTCTCTTATCCTGTTGCAATCTCGTAGTATGAGATCCTTTCGAGTTATTTCTTATAGCTAGTTGATACTGAGGGGATTTCTTGTAATCCAGAGATCTCGCTCCATAGTTACGATCCCGGTGTGGTCGCGAATTCAAGTCAAGCTTAGAATGAGCAAGAATTGCGAGCCAAAGGTGTTGTAGAGGAAGACCACCACCATGAAAAATGATTATGCAAAATGTCAGCAGCTCAACTTATTGTGGACTCGGTAATTTCTACTCAATTAAGTCGAATGGTGTTGTGGACTATGGGAGCTGAAGAGATGTCAAAAAGAAAGTCTATTCTGGTTGTTTGGTGGATTGTACGCACAAAACAAGACAAATTTTGTTCTCATAAAAGAAGTTTTGTAAGGGAAAACGGCGCTGCTATTAAGGCTTTGTCCCTCAAAGTGCAGAGGACGGAGTGTTGGTTTGTGATGATGGCTATTTGCGCCGCCCTGGAGTTTGTCAGAGATGGTGGATGGTCGTAACAGGAACTTGGAAAACTTATCTTTTATATCAGCTCCTATCTGCTCTTGTGCTAAGTTAGAATTCTCCTCATGACTTCATCACCCTCAATATGCAGTGGATGTGCACTGATTGTAGCAAGAATAACCACACAGGTACTTATTTTTTTGGTTCGTTGCGCACATTAGCTCGTGTTGTAAAGGTGTTTCATGCATTGTTAGTATATACAATTCAGAATGATCCGCTAAGTTGGCTTAAATTTCAAGGATCTTGCTTGGGATGAATCTGCACTGCACTGGATTATTGAAAAACGTGGGGCATTGAGCTTTGATATTTCATGTTACACAGATTCGACTAAACAAAAATATTAGCATATGATGTTGCATTTTCCTGTACTGATGATTGATTGATTGTGTATGCATGCGGTTGTGTCTAAACAAAATTGGAATATCATGATGCTATGGGTGTAAGTTTTGATAAAAGATCATTCTATGTTGTATGAGTACAGCTGCGTCCAAGCATAAATGGAAATATAGTACAATGCTGCTAGCATATATTGTCAATAGATGTTATATATGGTTTTAGAGAGGTACATGCATTACATCTTAATAGGTTTTGATGATTGGGTGATTATTAAGAATGTTGAACCCCATTACGGTATCTAAGTGATGCTAAGCTTTGATAATATAGATTGTTGTTGATACAAATGAATGCATAAGACAAGATAAGTGACTCGTTAGGCTATCTCAACAGACTTTTGAAAGGGCCCATTAGATGTAATTTGGATATAGTTGCGAAGTTTTTTTTTGAAGCGTACCACTTGAAGCATCAAAAGGGGTTCTTCGGTGATGACTCAACACATGAAGCTGTCCTTACCTTCATATAAGTGGAAGTTCAAACTCCCCGACATACCTTTGGACAAGCGATTTGGTTGTAGTGTAAGGTGGACATTAAGAGTCTATTTTTGGTCGAAGGCAAATAACAATTGCAACTTTAGCATACTTATGGGTTGAGACTTTGGTGTACTCTGAATAAAATTAGTACTAAAAGAAGCAAGAAGACTTCAGGCTTAATTTTTACATCTTTACAATGAATGAAGTAATTAAAACACTAAAATCGAATGCATACCTTTTACAAGTATCTTGAATATAGACTTTAGCTCATGGCCGTCTGAACTCGTGATATCTAAATTCAAGAGTAGATGTTTTGTTAAATGAGCATAGCAATTTCATATGACATGAGAACCTTCAGTTTAAGTCATCGAGTATAGCAAATGAATGATTCTTCTCTTTAATAAAATCTCATAGCCTAACCGTATGAGTTTCAAGCCTTGAACCAAATTTAAGAAATCAACTTTGAATATCAATACATACCCTCCTTTGTTGACACGAACAACGCGACATACCTGGTGAACCCGACATGAATGGAGGGGGTGAGTAAGCTATAGAGCCATAGGAATTAGCATAATCAAAATGGAAGATATCCTAGCTCAATTCCTACGCATTCAAGAAGAAGATAGGCGTCAAAAGGCCATCCAGTCACTTCATGAACATCTAGTCAATCGGTGTGGCCTTTTCAATGGGAAGAATGTCTCCAAGTTTTGTAAAGAGTATGAACTCGAGTCAAAGTACTTAGGTGTCCATTTGGATCCGATGACAAAAAGAGAACTATGCCAAAACTTTATCTATGTATCAGGATATGACATACGAGACCAAATAATGCAAATAAATCAAACGACATGGTCTCAATACAAAGCGATACTCCTCAGGCAGTTTATGCTAGAGGACCTTGATAAAGTGACTCGTAGATCTTTCCTGAGGTGGGTTCATATACACAAAGATCAGCCAATTCTCAAGATCAAAGAAGAGTTTGAGCGACAATATGATGATCTCTCTGAGCACGATAAGAGGTGCATAAGTCATGAAAGGGTGTCGCTGTTTCTTCGAACAATCGACGTTAAAGCCAGAGAGGAGTTAATTCCACTTCTACAAGATATAGACTCTGACTCCAGGCTCACTGAGGATTGGATGCTCGTCCAAGAAGCTGTGAGGAGATACGTGAAGAAACAACAAACAATTGAGAAATTTCTAAATGATTGGAGAACTGATCTTCAAACAGATGAAAATTATAACTATGTTCCAAGCATTTTACCAATTGTGGATAACAGTCAAGTCCATGAGGTTGTAGAGATCCCACTAGGGTATGAAGTAGATATGCATGGGCTTGACATACATAGTGATGATAGGAAATATGAAGAAACTTCTAAAAGTACGATCGATATAACCTCAAAGGTTACAAGGTGCCAAGAGCCTCTACACTTCTTTACAACGATTACATCTTTAGGTGCCATAAGTGGACGAAGCTCAAAGATGGGAGGATCAAAGGAGCAAGTGGAAGCTAATCAAAATCAAACCAAACTAAACCAACATCAAACCAAACAAACAACAAACATAAAACAAAACAAAAATCAACAAAACCCAACAAGAAATCAAGATGAAGCTTCCCCTACTCCGATAAACTCCTCACATCAAATAAAACATAATCAAACAAATCAAGAAACATCTCAAGATGCAAACAAAGAGATAGAGATATCTAGAAGGCTCATAGGTAATAGGATGGAGATAAAAAATGAGATACAAATAGAGAACCTAATAAATATGTCTGAAGATCGAGCTCGAGATGCATCCTTACGTGATGACATCAGGCAAGATTGGATGTCACTTGATGGTCATGAACCCCTTCTGACATATGATTCGGATAGAGCTTATGATCTAATGAGTGAATTAAATGAAGAAAATTCAATGGAACATGATGTTGAATCTAAGGACCTGTCAAAAAAAGATTTGATGGGTAAGAAAATGGATATGCAGAAACCCATATTATACATGCATATAGAGATGCAAGAAAATGAACCTACTTATATGAAGGAGGACATGCAAATAATGAGTCCTCTAGAGATTGAAATGTGTGATAATGGAGATGAGTATGATGCTAATCTAGAGGATATACAAATGATAAGTCCTCTAGATAGTGAAATGTATGTCGATGGTGATAAGCATGATCCTAATCCTACCGATAGTCTAGATCAAGATCAAGATACTGATATGTTTTTGGGCGATGCCACATTAGACAAAGATCCCACACATAAAAAAGAGGATAAGGATGGAGTTCAAAATAATATGTATGTAAATGATGCCACACTCCATGAAGAGAGAAGTATGAATGAACATGAGGAGGATGAGAAAATACCATTGATCATTCCTCTAAATACTGATATCTATGTCAAAAATAATCATGTTGAGTTGGGAGATGAAATGTTTATTGTAATGTATGATAAATCTGATGTATGTATAGCATTGAAGGATATTCAATGTAAAAGCATTGAGTCAAACCATTGCATTGATGAAGCTCAAGTTGATTTGGGTATATATATCGAGATTCTCGTACGTGATGAGATACTTGAGTAAGAATCAATGATTGAAGAAGATGGACTAAGTATATCCTTTGAAGAGAACAAGCAAGAAACGATGGAGATGGATGTAGAATCCTATGATGGCATTTTGGATAAAGAAATTGAAGATCAAGATTTTCTTGATTATGAGGATATGGATTCCATTCATATTGAGGGAGAAATGTTTTGGGATCATAACAAAGACAATGATGAAGAGTTCTTGGATAGACTAGAGGACGAAGCAGATACCATAATTGCTGGGGCTCAAGTAGAAAGGAATCATGATAGATTGGAAGAAAAAAGCGATTGTGTATTATCATTTGAGAGTGATGATCCTATCTACTTGGTAAAGGAATCGAATGAATCTAATCAAAATGTATGTTCTGATGAAGATGAAAATCATATTCCAAATGATGCAAATGAAGATATTTCCTCAAATAATTCCAAGCATGAAATAAATCAAAATGCATGCTTGAAAAGGCTTTTTGAAGATGGTTTAAGCTCATCAAAAATAAAAACTCTATACTTATGTGCTTTTGATTCATCAAGAGTAACCTCATATGATGCATTTGAGAGGATTATGGACAAAGGTAACTATGTCCAGATGATTGCATCATGGATTTTCAAATTTTCCAAGAGCTATACCTACCAATCCAATCACCAAGGGATGGACAAGCAAATGAAATGGCTTGTCCACATATCGAATCTGTTTAAAAATGATTCACCGATTGATGCGATCCAAAGGTGGCTTCTATTCAAGCACAATTTCTTTGGTAAGCATGTATCAAGGAGGATGGGTTCGAAGGAATAACACTAATAAATGAGAATTGACAATATCAAAAGGAATTTGTAAATAAAAATGTCTATATATCTCATGCTCTTCGCTTTAATCTTAAGATAGATACAAGGAACCAAATAAAAATCAAAAGATAAGGAATTAAAGTGAGAATGCTTATGGTAATGAATGCTTGTTGGATGAGGTATGAAGTTAATATAATTCAAATAGATATTTTTAATGTTCAAATGAATGAAGTTTTTCAATATGTGATTATTGAATGTGATGCTACTAATTTCTCTTATGAGGTTTTGAGAACAGGTATTGATATGGAGCTGATCGAAGATCTATAGTTTTAACAGATTGTACAGGAGGCAACCACTTTCAAGCTGCATTCTTATGTTTTATTGCAAATGGGGTTTTTGAAGCTCTTTCATGGATTGCATGTGTACATATAAGTATTTTGATAGACCAATATTTCTTATCATCTGTATAGTGTTTGAATGCAGGAGAAGATCAAAGCAAGGCGATGGAAATGGGAAGTGAAGTGAAGATCAGAAAGCCTTGTCTTTTTTCTTAGTTCTCTCATTAACCCTAATCTTTTCTTTGCACCAATTTCAAGCTGCAATGCACATAAAGTATGCATATTTTAAGTTCAGAAGAGCACGTGCTTTGATTCCAGTAGGTGCACGTTCATTTGCACTAGAAAATTATTTGTAAATATCATGAGTAAGAGTAGAATCGAACAATGAATGGAGTTGAATGAAGAGAGTAACTGGCCTTTTGAGAAAAATTATGAGCGGTGAGGATCTTTGTTTAGAATATGTAACAAGTATTTCCATGCTTGCACCATGATTCTGAGTTCGTGCACCTAAAGTATGCATGCATAAATATATATGTGCACAAAATTTTCAAGCCCATAGATGCACATCTAATTGCACATGAGCTAAATTGAAGGTGCATGATCACAATTCAGTTTGAGTTGGAGTGGGAGAACCTCGCCATCGAAAGCTTGATATCTCCTCTTTGCACCATTATGTTTGTTGATGCATGTAAAGTATGCATAAATAGGGCCCATTACATGGCCGTGCACAGACACAATGACTTCGTATGCCCATGCACTTGATTCTTCTCATTCCCTTTGAATTTTCAAAAGTCTTGCAGATGCATAAATGAAGATTGATGTGCTGCATCCGGAGGATGCACAGGTTCAGAGGGGGTGGATGTGGTCGCGAATTCAAGTCAAGCTTAGAATAAGCAAGAATTGCGAGCCAAAGGTGTTGTAGAGGAAGACCACCACCATGAAAGATGATTATGCAAAAGTGACAACCATGAGTGAAAGTTCTTTGGAAGTGAAGGACTTTGTGAAGAAGCTTAACATGCTTCATAAGATCACGTGACATAAACCTAGAAGGATTTTTTTTTGGAGGAACGAACGGCTGTTTTCGGTATGTGTGCTCACAGTGTGACATCTACTATAATCTGGAATAGGGCGGTTCCCCGAGGGCACGCAGGAGTCGCACTCAACCAAAATGGGACTAATGAATAGACTCTACTAAGGGGGCAGCTGTTTTGGAGTTGGGTCCTGCAACTGGAGAGAAACCTCTCTCTGGAAAGTACCTAGACAAGCAAGAGAAGAACCTGCACTCTGATGAGAGGGAGACAACTCACATACGGAAACTGGGTTGATGCTGAGATTCTTATCCTTCTCGAGACGAAGGCCAAAGAGTATGTGTTTGCAACTAATGATGCACGGGGAATGAGGCTGTCTGCTGATGACAAATGGAAGAACGTCTTGGATTATTGCAGGTGCGGTGAGCGTGGAGGGAGTCCAAGGACTAAAATGGGTTGAAGAACGTTTTAAAAAGACTTTGATCGCTACTTTGTGTTCTCAAAACGGTTACTACATGTGCCACGTTAAGAGAAGCAATTGTTACAGAGAAGATTAGTATGGATTCTTTTTTCTTTTTTTAAATAAAGGAAGTTCGGCCTTAGCCTAATCTCCCGGACTTTAATTATAATAAAGAGAAAAAGTTACAAGTGAATGGGACTAGTGTCCATGGGACCCCCCAAATCCCACAATGCAGGGGAGGAGTATGGCAAGCTACAGGGCATTACAAATGAGGCGGATAAAATTATCATCACCCTCATGTGGGACCCATTTGGGTTTCAACTTGTTGTTTTCGAGGAGATAAATATAGTGATGTCTAAACGGTGGCGATCTCTTGACTCGGGAGATTCTTTTACCTAGGAGAAACAAGGATTTCTCGATCGACCATTCCTTAGGAGTTTGGCCAAAATTGACAGCACAACGCTCCCTCCAAATCTTCCAGAGAGCCTCATCTCTGATGGCATTCCACAGCCTCGATGAGCAGTCGATCACCTCACCCAACATCACTTGTTGCCAAATGATTTGACTCGTGAGTCTCAATACTCGGGTCACGTGATGCCAGATAACACGGGACTTGGGGCAGTCGAAGAACAGGTGCACTAAATCTTCGATGCACCGATGGCAACGCTTGCACCATGATGGCACACCACAGATTTTGTTAGCCCTTGCATTGGTCCAGATACCTTTATGCAAGATCTGCCACATGAGAACGAACTTTTTGACCTCAATTAGGGGGTGCCAAATAGACACGAATTTTAGCTTCCACCGAAGTTTGGTCCAAGAAAGACACCATCTCTTGTTAAGGGTGTGGTGAACATCTGAATCCTCTTTGAAGTTGGGGATTCTGGATAGCTTCTTACCATTGCTCCATTTGAGGTCCTCCAAGCAAGGAAGATCCTGACCGCAGAGAAGGCGGCTAGTTGAGCGGTCCCAGGCTAAACACCTGCTTTGAAGAAGAGTCCATTCCTCAAAGGTAACTCTAAGTCTGGGATCCAATTCTTCGAACATCTGAAGACCAATTATCTCAAGTCTTCCAGCGGCCGTACACCAATCCTTCACTTGCTTCCCGCTTCCCTTGTGCACACCTTGCACTAAGCTTCCGTCAAGCGAAGGAATTGGTATCACTGCGCAGCACGCAATAGCCCTTGGAACTCTTGGAATCCAGCCCGCCTTCTCTCTTCTCTGCACACTTTCCTCTTGACACCTCTTGCACTCTTGAATGTCGTCCCACACTGGAGGCTCTTCTTGCTTCCTTTCTTGCTCTTCTGAAGCTCTCTCTCGCTCTCAACTCCCGATGTCCAAGAATAGCCTTTGTCCTTCCTTTTGTTTGAGAGTCCGCCGGTTCGCGCACTCTAACTGCAATACAATCTTGGTGTCCTTTCAATGTCCCAAGATTGTCTATTTGAACTGGTCCTCAACGATCCGCTACTTTGTCTTGTAGTGACTTTAGAACAAGAGTGACTTTTTAAAATAAAATTTTGATTGGGCGGCCTATTTCCACCTTTTCGTACGTGGCCTTCCACCTTCACTTTTCCTTTTAATTCTTTTACTTTTGCACCTTAAGATTTTAGATTCAACCTTTGAACCTTAAGAGAATAAAAATACTTTGTACCTTTAGTTTCGACCGGTTAGGGCTCTACAAGCCGTGAGAGCCTCCGATACACCGTTTCTCTTCTTTTTTTTCGGATTTCTCTTATAGCCTTTTGAGTCCTAATTAGAATTTTTTGAGTCCTTTCTACTGCGCTTCTCCAACACTTAGCCGGTTCATTACAGTAAGCAAAGGCTTCCGTCCACACCTCAGAAATTTCTTGGTGGACAGAGAGGAGGGAAAACGATGTCTGACAAGCATGAAACCAAAGAGCTTTCTGGAACATGGGAATCGATTTGAAAGACAGAGTAATCGGATAGTGGTCTGAGATAGTCAGGTCCATGTGTTGGAAAATCGAAGGAATACCCCACTAAAGGATGGTGTTCTGATCGATGTAGCATCTATCAAGTCTTGCTTTCCTCAAAGAGTCCCCCAATTGGAGATTTGACCAGGAGAACCCCTTCATGTCTTTCACCTTGACCGGGTCGAAATGGAGCTTGATTTTATCCCATATCTCTTTCTCCTGACCGTCAATAATTTTTCCTTTGTTATTCCATCGGTCCTCAGGAAACTCAACCATGTTGAAGTCCCCACAAATCAGAACATTGTGTGAAAGGGAGTCGAGGGAAGCCCAAGTATCCATTCTATCTGCTTCACCATTATGGGCATAAATTGAGACCAGAGTGAACTGGAAAGGGAACCCCAAAGAGGCAACAATCCAACGATGATTCCGACCTTCAAAAGTCGAGGTCACATTGCCAGACAAGGAGTGACTAATGCCGATAGAAGCACCCCCCATCCCTCTAGGGTGAGAATTGGAGAACCAAAGGTGGTTTGGAGAAATGCATTTAAGCCGTTTCCGTAGATCCTCTCCGTCGATTTTAATCTCTTGTAAGCAAATAAAGTCAGGGGCGAAGCACTTGTCTTTGAACCACTAGCCAAGAATCGAAGCTCTTGACGGGTCAGACAGACCCCTGACGTTTAGAGATGTGAATTTCATTAATGATGGTTGCCCTCTTTGAGGGGAGGGACCCGATCTTTTTTCTTCTTGTGGTCTTCTTTTTTCCTCCCTACTTCTTGACTTAGGATCCTACTCTTGAGGGGGCTCTTCCAAGGCATGCCGGAAGGTTCTTTTCCTTTAAGCTTTGACTTTTGTTGCGGTAATCTTGGAAAGCATACCGGGAGGGTAGGACCAAGAGAGGAGCTTTTGCTATCTGGGTTGTCTTCATTGCTGGTAGTGAAGCCTTCCTCTTTACTCGTGGTATACCCTTCTTGGTTGTCTTCTTTGCTGGTAGAGCACCCAAGGGTATTATCAGTGGGGTCTTCTTCAAAGTGGTTGTCCCCTGGGAAGTCGACCTCATTAATCTCTTTTTCTAGGTTACAGTATATGTTATTCGAGGGGGAAACTGTCGTAGTATTCCTTGTTGTTGATCTTCGAGGGCTAACTTTCCTCCTGCGTCTCACTTCAGTGAATCCTTCTGAATCCGTCTCAGCAACGCGAGTTCCCTCTTCTTCCTCCATTGGAGGGGGATGACCCCGAGTGTCATCTTGGGGGAGAGGGTCTAGGGTCCCATCTAGTTTAAGCTTGTTTTTATTGGTACTTTTCTTTATTGGTACTTTCTTTAGGGGGCAGTCTTTGATCCTATGACCTTGATGCCCGCACCAGAAGCACACGTTTGGCAAATTCTTGTAAGTAACCTCTTGTGTCCAGGTCTTACCATCTCCACAGTTTATGGAGATCTTCGAGGGAAGGACCTGGTTTAGGTCTGTTTCAACGCAGATCTGTGGATGCTATCTTGCATTGAAAGAATGTTGAGCACCATCGTAGATTAACCCCCCAACATCCTGTCTTGCGGCCATCGGGCGACCGATCGGTGAGACGATTTCACGAAGAAATCCATACATGAAGAAAGGAAGATTGGGAAGCTCCACCCAAAGCGGGTAACGAAGAGGCTTTGATCTGTTCGGGACAAAGTCTGGGGTCCACTTAAAAAGGCAAAGGGTGGACCGGCCCACTTGCCAGGAGCCGGCTTGCAAGGCTTGGAAAGCCATCTCTTCGTTCTCAAAGACTAGAAGCAGGTGATTCGCCGGCAGGAATTGACATTTGGACACAATTAGGCCACGCGGGAACCACTCCTTGCGAATCCAAGTTCTCATACTTTCAAGAGGGGGCCTGGGGCCAAACATTTGACCGATCAGGCAAGTTTTCATCAGTTCTTCTTGCTTTGCCGCCACAGACTCCTTGCATAAAGAGACCTCTGGGGGCGCGACGTCCACTGGGATGGACTCCATCTCAAGGGGGGACACGGACTGAAGGGGAGCCACATTGTTCATAACTAATTGTTAACTGAACCCCGCTACTAATTGATAATTGAACCCCGCTTTGCCAGATCTTTTTTTTCCTTTTTTTAATAAAACACTTTCACTCTATCTTAAATGATGTATTAAAGTAGACTATGTTAAACCAAGAATTAAAGAGCAGCCAACGCGAAAAAGCCCTCAAAAGGAAGCCCTCATTCAAATCTCACACGCGGCGATAGAAGGAGAGCAAAGTCGATGGGTTTTTTTTTTTTTGGGCCACACTCAAAACCAAGTTGTCTTTCGCGCATCCTCCAATAACTATGCAGATGTCAGCAGCTCAACTTATTGTGGACTCGGTAATTTCTACTCAATTAAGTCGAATGGTGTTGTGGACTATGGGAGCTGAAGAGATGTCAAAAAGAAAGTCTATTCTGGTTGTTTGGTGCATTGTACGCACAAAGCAAGACAAATTTTGTTCTCATAAAAGAAGTCTTGTAAGGGAAAACGGCGCTGCTATTAAGGCTTTGTCCCTCAAAGTGCAGAGGACGGAGTGTTGGTTTGTGATGATGGCTATTTGCGCCGCCCTCGAGTTTGTCAGAGATGGTGGATGGTCATAACAGGAACTTGGAAAACTTATCTTTTATATCAGCTCCTATCTGCTCTTGTGCTAAGCTAGAATTCTCCTCATGACTTCATCACCGTCAATATGCAGTGGATGTGCACTGATTGTAGCAAGAATAACCACACAAGTACTTATTTTTCTGGTCCATTGCGCACATTAGCTCGTGTTGTAAAGGTGTTTCATGCATTGCTAGTATATACAATTCAGAATGATCTGCTAAGTCGGCTTAAATTTCAAGGATTTTGCTTGGGATGAATCTGCACTGCACTGGATTATTGAAAAACGTGGGGCATTGAGCTTTGATATTTCATGTTACACAGATTCGACTAAACAAAAATATTAGCATATGATGTTGCATTTTCCTGTACTGATGATTGATTGATTGTGTATGCATGCGGTTGTGTCTAAACAAAATTGGAATAGCACGATGCTATGGGTTTAAGTTTTGATAAAAGATCATTCTATGCTGTATGAGTACAGCTGCGTCCAAGCATAAATGGAAATATAGTACAATGCTGCTAGCATATATTGTCAATAGATGTTATATATGGTTTTAGAGAGGTACATGCATTACATCTTAATAGGTTTTGATGCTTGGGTGATTATTAAGAATGTTGAACCCCATTACGGTATCTAAGTGCTGCTAAGCTTTGATAATATAGATTGTTGTTGATACAAATGAATGCATAAGACAAGATAAGTGACTCGTTAGGCTATCTCAACAGACTTTTGAAAGGGCCCATTAGATGTAATTTGGATATAGTTGCGAAGTTTTTTTTTGAAGCGTACCACTTGAAGCATCAAAAGGGGTTCTTCGGTGATGACTCAACACATGAAGCTGTCCTTGCCTTCATATAAGTGGAAGTTCAAACTCCCCGACATACCTTTGGACAAGCGATTTGGTTGTAGTGTAAGGTGGACATTAAGAGTCTATTTTTGGTCGAAGGAAAATAACAATTGCACCTTTAGCATACTTATGGGTTGAGACTTTGGTGTACTCTGAATAAAATTAGTACTAAAAGAAGCAAGAAGACTTCAGGCTTAATTTTTACATCTTTACAATGAATGAAGTAATTAAAACACTAAAATCGAATGCATACCTTTTACAAGTATCTTGAATATAGACTTTAGGTCATGGCCGTCTGAACTCGTGATATCTAAATTCAGGAGTAGATGTTTTGTTAAATGAGCATATCAATTTTATATGACATGAGAACCTTCAGTTTAAGTCATCGAGTATAGCAAATGAATGATTCTTCTCCTTAATAAAATCTCATAGCCTAAACGTATGAGTTTCAAGCCTTGAACCAAATTTAAGAAATCAACTTTGAATTCCAATACATACCCTCCTTTGTTGACACGAACAACGCGACACCGGGTTGTGGGATCTCCTATATCATCTCTATCTGAGTTATCTATACCTATCAATCTTGGGTTGTGGGACTTCTTGTATCAACTACATATTCTTGTACTATTTTCCTTGCGTGGGTATTGTTGTAATTAGAAGCATATTCTCAAAATCTTTTCTATTATGGTTAGAGAGCAAAATCTAGTGCTCCCCTGATGTTTTGGCAAGATTATCCACATCAAGTCCAGGCCAAGAGTGATGGATTCCATATCTATAATAAAAAATATTGAATCTACTTTGGAATATATTTATAAGAAACTCCATGATTTTGAAAGGAGGTTACAACAAGGTGATCGCTCAGTTGTAGAATTTGCATCAGACTTCAAAAGTTTGTTCCGAGGATCCATATATCAGGAACTCTATCTAGTTAATCAATTTAAAAGTGGTCTTAAAGATGAAATAAAGGATCATTTTCTCTATACATCGCAAGTAAATACTTTAGATGAGGCTATCAATCAAGCAGTTCAGTGTGAAGATCAATTGTTCAAAGAAAGCTAGTTGCAAGAGCTAGTAGTGTTGAATAATCAAGACATTTTCTCTCAAGAATCCGAATCAAGAATCTCAAAAGCCAAAAAAGTCATTACAAATGATATGGAGTATACATGTTATGAAGATATCAAGAAGGTAAAGGATAAGGAGGTGTGATTACTCAATGCTCTCCATCAGAGATCCTGGAAACACCACAACATTCCACTCGAAGCCTAAAGGATCTATCACGTGAAGAACCCAAGGAAGCTCAAGAGACATTGAGTCCTTCACCACCTATCAAGATTGAGGATCATGAAGAATTCGAGGTCATGCATGTATTAGATTCAAGGATCTCTCGAGGACGATTGGAATGCCTTATTCATTGGAAAGCATATGACATCAGTGATTGTACAAGTTGGGAACTTACAGAAAATCTTCAGAGAGCGAAAACCAAGGTTCGTGAATTCCATAGGAAGAATCCACTGAAACCCAAGTTAGAGAACATGGTCATTGTAGGCACGTAAGTAATGGTTGGTGGATCAAGTCAACTGCTGGTCTCTCGGCGCACATCGGGTGCTTGGAGCATACTCAAGTATAGATGTACAAGTCCACACATGTTTTAGATCGAATCATATCAAAATCATTTCATTGTGAGGTGCTTTGAAAGGTAAATCATAATGCTCATGATATGGAAAGGAAAAAAAGTATAGTTAAACACATGTAGAGTAAGAGCTTCTCAATGTTGAGAATAATGATTCTTGTTGTGTATGTTCATAAACTCATCAAAAGCGATCCTTAAGATGTATATGGCATGTTCTTAATGTTTCATAACGATGCTCATGATTGCATGTATGAAGTTGGCTTACTATATAAAGAAAAACGACATTAAGAGCAATTCCTGAACCCCAATGGTTTCGTCATGTATAAGAATAAAAAAAATACAAAATAGCCTTTGTTTGTTTTTACTCTCTCAATCATTCAACAAAAACACAAAGCAACAAAAAGCCACGAATCCTTGGGATCGAACACTGGTGATGTGATTTTCAGTCTACTAAAAAACTCTCAATGTGTTCACCACGCAAAATAAATTTATATATGATAAAACTTCCATCCCTTTCCAGTTCGAAATTAGAATAAGAATTAAGATGAAATGCAGACAAAGAACAGTACAGGACTGGAATTAAGCATGTCGATCCTTTTCATTTGCAGTTCGATGTGCTAAGGTCAATACATGAATATGTTTTTCGAGAGGTTTATTAATTGTTGTTTTCCGAGAACAAGCGGTTCACATCACTAACTTCTTGTAAAAGTGAATTGCAATCAATGGCATGCGGCAGTGAACATGAACCCGATTAAGATTCGATCCTCATCAGAAACAAAGTAGTTGTAATTACCCCAACGGAAGGGAGATTCCAAAATCAAATGTGAAACTTGCATTAACGAAAGAGTCGGGGGGCTTGGGTATATTGGATATCGCTGGGTAGGCTCACAAGTTGGCAACAAAGTGGTTTATCAAGGCTTGGAGCAATATTGAGTCCTCTTGGGCTAAATTGATCTTCAGAAACATGAAATATCTTACCTTAGGTTGCCATCCTGGCTGGAAGGACATAGGGATCCTCACACTTTTGTTCTCCCCCCACCCGGTGTCCCCAAAAGTGCTATGTGTGTTCCCTATGGAAGAGCTGGAACAAGGCCAAACAATTCATCAGAATCACTGATGAGTGGAAGTGAGCGGCTGGAATAAGATAAAATGACTCTATCTGGCTCCGATTTCTGGCATTAGGGGGTGGAGTGTTGGAACCTCCAAACTGCTATGCGGCTATGGAACAAGGGGTTCAAACAATGGAAACAACTCTGGAAACAAGAGACCAACCAGTGGATTAGGTTCGAAGACTCAGACCTGAGACTTAAAGTTACCCTCGAGGAATGGACTCTTCTTCAAGATAGGTGTTTAGTGTGGGAGCGATCGACTACGCGCCTTCTTTGCGGACAGGATACTCCTTGCTTGGAGGGTCTCAAATGGAGAAATGATAAGAAACTATCCTGAATCCCCAACTTCAAAGAGAACTTAGATGTTCATCACACCCTTAACAAGCGATGGTGCCTTTCTTGGACCAAACTTCGATGGGAACTAAAGTTCATGTCTATTTGGCACCCCCTAATTGAGATAAAAAATTCTGTTCACTTGTAACTTTTCTTTATTTTAATTAAAGTCCGAGAGAATAGGCCAAAGCCGAACTTCCTTTTATTAAAAAAAAAAAGTAGCTGTAATTCTCACTTCAAAGGAAATCACGGAAGATATGAATGCAGATTTTCAACAAGAATATGTGTATATAAGATCTTCAAAAAGGTTTCTGCATGATAACGTTGCCACAAGGATCCTACATGAGCAAAACTAGAGGAAGTAGTGGTCTAAGTAAATATTCGGAGGAATCACAACAGATAAATAGCGTAGATGAGTGCAAAGCTGATCAAGTTTCATTGGAGGAAGCTAATTTTTTTTTTTTAAATGGAGGTTCGGCCCAAGCACCTGCCTTAACAGCCTGGGACATGGGATCCTTTCCCTCAAGTTGACACTCGGGATCAGCCCCCTCCGATGGAGGAAAAAGAGGGAACTCGCGTTGCTGAGACAGATTCAGAAGGATTCACTGAAGTAAGACGCAGGAGGAAAGTTAGCCCTCGAAGATCAACAACAAGGAACACTACGAAAATTGCTCCTTCGAATAACATGTACTGTAACCTAGAAAAGGAGATTAATGAGGTCGACTTCCCAGGGGACAACCATTCTGAAGAAGAGCCCACTCATAATACCCATGGGTGCTCTACCAGCAAAGAAGACAACCAAGAAGGTTACACCACGAGTAAAGAGGAAGGCTTCACTACTAGCAATGAAGACAATCGAGACAGTGAAAGCTCCTTCCTTGGTCCTACCCTTCCGGTATGCATTCCAAGATTACCGTAAAAAAATTCAAAGCTTAAAGGAAAACAACCATTGGGCATACCATGGAAGAGCCCCCTCAAGAGTAGGATCCTAAGTCAAGAAGCTAGGAGGAAAAAAGAAGATCACAAGAAGAAAAAAGATCGGGTCCTCCCCTCAAAGAGGGCAACCATCAACAATGAAATTCACATCTCTAAACGTCAGAGGTTTGTCGGACCCGTCAAGGGCGGCGATTCTTGGCTAGTGGTTCAAAGACAAGTGCCTCAACCCTTACTTTATCTACTTACAAGAGGTTAAAATCGACGGAGAGGATCTCCAGAAACGGCTTAAATGCATTTCTCCAAACCACCTTTGGTTCTCCACTTCTCACCCTAGGGGGGCGGGGGTGTTGCAATCGATATTAGTCACTCCTTGTCTGGCAGTGTGACCTTGACTTTTGAAGGTCGAAATCATCGTTGGATTGCAGCCTCTATCGGGCTCCCTTTTCAGTTCATTGTGGTCTCAATTTATGCCCCTAATGGAGAAGCGGATAGAATTGATACTTGGGCTTCTCTCCACTCCCTCTCACATAATGTTTTAATTTGTGGGGACTTCAACATGGTTGAGTTTCCTGAGGACCGATGGAATAACAAGGGAAAAATTATTGATGGTTAGGAGAAAGAGATATGGGATAAAATCAAGCTCCATCTCGACCTCGTCGAGATGAAAGACATGAAGGGGTTCTCGTGGTCAAATCTCCAATTGGGGGACTCTTTGAGGAAACCAAGACTTGATAGATGTTACATCGATCAAAACACCATCCTCCAGTGGAGTATTCCTTTGATTTCCCAACACATGGACCTGACTATCTCAAACCACTACCCGATCACTCTCTCATTCAAACCAATTCCCATACTACAGAAAGCCCCTTGGTTTCATGCTTGTCAGACATCGTTTTCCCTCCCCTCTATCCACCAAGAAATTTTTGCAGTGTGGGCGGAAGCCTTTGCCTACTGTAATGAACCGGCTAAGTGTTGGAGAAGCGCAGTGGAAAGGGCTCGAAAAATTCTGATCAAGACTCAAAAGGCTATAAGAGATATTGGGAAAAGAAGAAGAGAAACGGTATACCGGAGGCTCTCAGGACTTGAAGAAGAGGTGAACAAAGGTAACTTACAATGCCAACAAGGTCTTTTGGAAATCAGGGGAAGACTAAGATTAGAAGAGGAGGTTCAACGAAAAAATCTTCAAATATTCTTCAAAGATTGGTGGGCGGGGAAGGCCAACAAACCATCGAAAGAGATGTGTAGCATCCTCAAAAGGAAACAAGCTAGGGAATCCGTCCCCTTATTGGTCGATAACAATGGAATCGAATGTAGCACGGAAGTCGAGAATAGATCTATCATCGTCGAGAATAGATCTCGGGGTCTCGACTCCCCTTTCCCCACACAGGCGTGACTCCATGGCAACCATCTCAAGGGTTGCTCAATCTAGAATCCCACAGAGCATGATTTCTCTTCTAGATGCTAACATTTTCGAGAATGAAATTATCGAGGTTATTGATGCTCTTCCCAATGGAAAAAGTCCGGGTCCTGACGGTCTCACCAATGAGTTTTTCAAGTCCTTCAAACATGCAGTGGCCATCCCACTGCGTCTGGTGTGGCAAGAGGCTCTCTCCTTCAGTGCCCTCCCGGAGTGTCTTAATAATGGCGTCATCAAGTTAATCCACAAAGGGGAGATAAGAACAAAATTGAAAACTGGCGACCGATTACCATGCTCCAAACAAGATACAAGATAATTGCAAAATTTACCGCCAACAGAATCTCTTGTCATTTAAAGTCATGGCTTTGTGAGGACCAGAAAGGTTTTATCAAAGCTAGATCTATACTTGAAGCAATTATCGATATTTGGGAAGGCCTTGCGTTTGCTAAGGAGACTCCACAAGATCTGGTATTCATTAAGATCGACTTCGACAAAGCGTATGACAGATTGGAATGGAACTTTATTCTTCAATCATTGAAAGACCTTGGATGTAGCCAAAAGTTCACGAAGATGGTTTCCACTCTTCTTGGAAACGCTTCAACTAGAGTACATATCAACGGTAAGCTCTCTGAGCCCATTCGTTTAAACAGATCAATTAGGCAAGGCTGCTCTCTGGCTCCATTACTTTTCGCTATCGCCTCGAATGGACTCAATCGCCTATTAAAGCATCACATGGACGCTGGCAATCTCAAGGGTCTTTCGCTACCTCTAAATCACGACCAAATGATTGCGAGACTTTTTGCCGATGACATGAATGCCTTTGTGCATAACGATATAAACAACATTGAGGTGTTTTGGTGGTGTCTCGACAGCTTTTGTGTGGCATCAGGTTCGAAAATCAACCATGCTAAAACTGCTTTTAGAGCAATCAGCGGACCTACACCCCAATTGTTGTTAGATCAAGGGTGTCAAGTTATCCCTAGAGGTCAAGTCCTCCATCTCCTTGGCATTCCGATGGGATTCGACATCTCAATGGACCAACGATGGAACTGGGTGCTATCCAGGCTGTATAGCAAACTAAGTCATTGGGAAGGTATGCAAGTCAACTTGGCAGGGTGTGCTATGGTTGTTAACACATTTACGTTGTTGACAACTATTTACTTTATCTCGTGTTGGAGACCTAAGGAGAGAGACTTGGCCAAAGTGGAAAGAATTTGTAGAAACTTCCTTTGGACTGGGGACCCCAACAGGAGGGGGATTCCCAAAATCAAATGGGAAACTTGCATTAGCCCGAAAGACTCAGGGGGCTTGGGAATTTTGGATATCGTTGGATTGGCTGACAAGCTGGCGGCAAAGTGGCTTATCAAGGTGCAATAGTGAGTCCTCTTGGGCTACATTGATCTTTAGAAACATGGAAGACCTTACTCTGGTTGGCCATCCTGATTGGAAGGACATAGGGATTCTCACGCTTTTGTTCTTCCCCCACCCGGTGTCCCCTAAAAGCTCTAGCCTCATGTGTTCTTTATGGAAGAGTTGGAACAAGGCCAAACAATTCATCAGAATCAGTGACGAGTGGAAGTGGGCAGCTGGGATAAGACAAAATGACTCTATCTGGTTCCCGATTGGCGGCATTAGGGGGTGGAGTCTTGGAACCTCCAAACTGCAAAGCGACTATGGAACAAGGGGTTCAAACAGTGGAAACAACTCTGGAATCAAGAGACCAGCCAGTGGATTAGGTTCAAAGACTTGGACCCGAGACTTAGAGTTACCCTAGAGGAATGGACTCTTCTTCAAGGAAGATGTTTGGCATGGGACCACTCAACTACCCGCCTTCTCTGCGGTCAGGATCTTCCTTGCCTAGAGGGCCTCAAATGGAGCAATGGAAAGAAACTATCCAGAATCCCCAACTTCAAAGAGAACTTAGATGTTCATCACACTCTTAACAAGAGATGGTGCCTTTCTTGGACCAAACTTCGATGGGAACTAAAATTCATGTATATTTGGCACCCCCTAATGGAGATAAAAAAGTACGTTGTCATGTGGCAGATCTTGCATAAATGTATCTGGTCCAATGCAAGGGCTAACAAAATCTGTGGTGTGCTGCCATGGTTCAAGTGTTGCCATCGATGCATTGAAGATTTAGCTCACTTGTTCTTCGATTGCCCCAAGTCCCGTGTTATCTGGCATCACGTGACCTGGGTATTGAGACTCACGAACCAAATCAATTGGCAACAGGTGCTGTTGGGTGAGGCGGTCGGTTGCTCATCGAGACTGTGGAATGCCATTAGGGGTGAGACTCTTTGGAAGATTTGGAGGGAGCAATGTGATGTCAATTTTGGCCAAACTCCTAAGGAATGGTTGATCGAGAAATCATTGTTTCTCCTAGGTAAATGAATCTCCTAAGATAAGAGATCCCCACCGTTTAGACATCACTGTATTTATCTCCTCAAAATAAGTTGAAACCCAAATGGGTCCCACATGAAGGTGATTCTAGCTTTATTCCCCTCATTTGTAATGCACTCTAGCTTGCAGTACTCCTCCTTGCATTGTGGGATTTGAGGGGTCCCATGGGCCCTAGTCCCATTCACTTGTAATTTTTCTTCTTTATTTTGATTAAAGTCCAAGAGAATAGGCTAAGGCCAAACTTCTTTTTATATAAAAAAAAATCAGGTATAATTATAACAATTTAACGCATGCATGTAGTTGTCTTCACAGTTAAGCGCTAAAAATGCGTGCAGCTTTTGCCATGAACCGAATTGTCTAAATTTCATAATTTTAATGCCAAAACGGTACCTATCGATGACTTTACTGACGTCCGTCCTGGCGCATGCTTTTGTACAGAGCTTGAGATGACGGTGATAATACTGCAGAAACCATAATAGTCCGGAGAACGACATTCACCAAACTTCATCAGAGCTAGTAAAGACAACTGTGCATCCACGGACAGGTCTGATAATCATGATTCATTAGGTACATGAAGAATTCAGTAGGGAGGAAAAAAGAAGACCACAAGAAGAAAAAAGATCGGGTCCCTCCTCTCAAAGAGGGCAACCATCATTAATGAAATTCACATCTCTAAACGTCAGGGGTTTGTCTGACCCGTCAAGAGCTTCAATTCTTGGCCAGTGGTTCAAAGACAAGTGCTTCGCCCCTGACTTTATTTGCTTACAAGAGATCAAAATCGACGGAGAGGATCTACAGAAACGGCTTAAATGCATTTCTCCAAACCACCTTTGGTTCTCCACTTCTCACCCTAGAGGGACGGGGGGTGCTTCTATCGGCATTAGTCACTCCTTGTCTGGCAATGTGACCTCGACTTTTGAAGGTCGGAATCATCGTTGGATTGCTGCCTCTTTCGGGTTCCCTTTCCAGTTCACTGTGGTCTCAATTTATGCCCCTAATGGTGAAGCAGATAGAATGGATACTTGGGCTTCCCTCGACTCCCTTTCACACAATGTTCTGATTTGTGGGGACTTCAACATGGTTGAGTTTCCTGAGGACCGATGGAATAACAAAGGAAAAATTATTGACGGTCAGGAGAAGGAGATATGGGACAAAATCAAGCTCCATCTCGACCTGGTCGAGGTGAAAGACATGAAGGGGTTCTCCAGGTCAAATCTCCAATCAGGGGACTCTTTGAGGAAAGCAAGACTTGATAGATGCTACATCAATCAGAACACCATCCTTCAGTGGGGTATTCCTTCGATTTCCCAACACATGGACCTGACTATCTCAGACCACTATCCGATTACTCTGTCTTTCAAACCGATTCCCATGTTCCAGAAAGCTCCTTGGTTTCATGCTTGTCAGACATCGTTTTCCCTCCCCTCTGTCCACCAAGAAATTTCTGAGGTGTGGACGGAAGCCTTTGCTTACTGTAATGAACCGGCTAAGTGCTGGAGAAGCGCAGTAGAAAGGACTCGAAAAATTCTAATCAAGACTCAATAGGCTATAAGAGAAATCCAAAAAAAAAAGAAGAGAAACGGTGTACCGGAGGCTCTCACGGCTTGAAGAAGAGGTGAACAAAGGTAAGTTACATTGCCAACAAGGTCTTTTGAAAATCAGGGGAAGACTAAGATTAGAGGAGGAGGTTCAAAGGAAAAATCTTAAAATTTTCTTCAAAGATTGGTGGGCAGGGAAGGCCGACAAACCAACGAAAGAGATATGTAACATCCTCAAAAGGAAACAACCTAGGGAATCCATCCCCCTATTGGTCGATAACAATGGAACTGAATGTTGCACGGAAGTGGAGAATAGATCTATCATCGTCGAACACTTTACCAATCTTCTCGGGGTCTCGACTCCTCTTTCCCCCCACAGGCGCGACTCCATGGCAACCATCTCAAGGGTTGCTCAAACCAGAATCCCACAGAACTTGATTGCTCTACTGGACGCTAACATCTCCGAGAATGAAATTATCGAGGTTATTGATGCCCTTCCCAATGGGAAAAGTCCGGGTCTGGATGGCCTTACCAATGAGTTTTTCAAGTCCTTCAAACATCAGGTGGCCATCCCACTGCGCCTCGTGTGGCAAGAGGCTCTCTCTTTCGGTGCCCTCCCTGAGTGCCTGAATAATGGCGTCATCAAGTTAATCCACAAACGGGGAGATAAGAACAAAATTGAAAACTGGCGCCCGATTACCATGCTCCAAACAGGATACAAGATAATTGCAAAAGTTATCGCCAACAGAATCTCTTGTCATTTAAAGTCATGGCTGTGCGAGGACCAGAAAGGTTTTATCAAAGGTAGCTCTATACTTGAAGCAATTATCGATATTTGGGAAGGCCTTGCTTTTGCTGAGGAGTCTGCTCAAGATCTGGTATTCATTAAGATCGACTTCGACAAAGCGTATGACAGATTGGAATGGGACTTTATTCTTCAATCATTGAAAGACCTTGGATGCAGCCAAAAGTTCACAAAGATGGTTTCCACTCTTCTTGGAAATGCTTCAACTAGAATAAACATCAACGGTAAGCTCTCTGAGCCCATTCGTTTAAAAAGATCAATTAGGCAAGGCTGCCCTTTGGCTCCATTACTATTCGCTATCGCCTCGAATGGACTCAGTTGCCTATTAAAGCATCCCATGGACGCTGGCAATCTCAAGGGTCTTTCCTTACCTCTAAATCACGGCCAATTGATTGTGAGACTTTTTGCTGATGACATGAATGCCTTTGTGCATAACGATATAAACAGCATTGAGGTGTTTTGGTGGTGCCTCCACACCTTTTGTGTGGCATCAGGCTCAAAAATCAACCATGCTAAAAGTGCTTTTAGAGCAATCAGCGGACATACTCCTCAACTGTTGGTGGATCAGGGGTGTCAAGTTATCCCTAGCGGTCAAGTCTTCCGTCTCCTTGGCATTCCGATGGGATTCGACATCTCAATGGACCAACGCTGGAACTGGGTGCTATCCAAGCTGGATAGGAAGCTGAATCAGTGGAAAGGTATGCAAGTCAACCTGGCAGGGCGTGCTATGGTTGTTAACACATTTATGTTGTCTACAATTATTTACTTTATCTCGTGTTGGAGACCTAAGGAGAAAGACTTGGCTAAAGTGGAAAGAATCTGCAGAAACTTCCTTTGGACTGGGGACCCCAACAGGAGGGGGATTCCCAAAATCAAATGGGAAACTTGCATTAGCCCTAAAGACTCAGGGGGCTTGGGAATTTTGGATATTGTTGGGTTGGCTGACAAGTTGGCCACAAAGTGGCTTATCAAGGCTTGGAGCAATAGGGAGTCCTCTTGGGCTAAATTGATCTTCAGAAACACGGAAGACCTTACCTTAGTTGGCCACCCTGGTTGGAAGGACATAGGGATTCTCACGCTTTTGTTCTCCCCCCACCCGGTCTTCCCTAAGGGCTCTAGCCTCGTGTGTTCCTTATGGAAGAATTGGAACAAGGCCAAACAGTTCATTAGAATCAGTGATGAGTGGAAGTGGGCGACTGGCATAAGACAAAATGACTCTATTTGGTTCCCGATCAGTGGCATTCGGGGGGTGGAGTCTTGGAACCTCCAAACTGCAAGGCGGTTATGGAACAAGGGGTTCAAACAATGGAAACAACTCTGGAAACAAGAGACCAGCCAGTGGATTAGGTTTGAAGAATTGGATCCGAGACTTAGAGTTACCTTTGAGGAATGGACTCTTCTTCAAAGCAGGTGTTTAGCCTGGGACCGCTCAACTACCCGCCTTCTCTGCGGTCAGGATCTTCCTTGCTTGGAGGGCCTCAAATAGAGCAATGGTAAGAAGCTATCCAGAATCCCCAACTTCAAAGAGGATTTAGATGTTCACCACACCCTTAACAAGAGATGGTGCCTTTCTTGGACCAAACTTCGGTGGGAGCTAAAATTCATGTCTATTTGGCACCCCCTAATTGAGGTCAAAAAGTCCGTTCTCATGTGGCAGATCTTGCATAAAGGTATCTGGACCAATGCAAGGGCTAACAAAATCTGTGGTGTGCCGCCATGGTGCAAGCGTTGCCATCGGTGCATCGAAGATTTAGCTCACCTGTTCTTCGACTGCCCCAAGTCCCGTGTTATCTGGCATCACGTGACCCGAGTATTGAGACTCACGAGTCAAATCAACTGGCAACAAGTGATGTTGGGTGAGGCGATCAGCTGCTCATCGAGGCTGTGGAATGCCATCAGAGGTGAGGCTCTCTGGAAGATTTGGAGGGAGCGTTGGGCTGTCAATTTTGGCCAAACTCCTAAGGAATGGTCGATCAAGAAATCCTTGTTTCTCCTAAGGAATGGTCGATCAAGAAATCAAGAGATATTGGCAACAGGTGCTGTTGGGTGAGGCGGTCGGTTGCTCATCGAGACTGTGGAATGCCATTAGGGGTGAGACTCTTTGGAAGATTTGGAGGGAGCAATGTGATGTCAATTTTGGCCAAACTCCTAAGGAATGGTTGATCGAGAAATCATTGTTTCTCCTAGGTAAATGAATCTCCTGAGATAAGAGATCCCCACCGTTTAGACATCACTGTATTTATCTCCTTAAAATAAGTTGAAACCCAAATGGGTCCCACATGAAGGTGATTCTAGCTTTATTCCCCTCATTTGTAATGCACTCTAGCTTGCAGTACTCCTCCCTTGCATTGTGGGATTTGAGGGGTCCCATGGGCACTAGTCCCATTCACTTGTAATTTTTCTTCTTTATTTTGATTAAAGTCCAAGAGAATAGGCTAAGGCCAAACTTCTTTTTATATAAAAAAAAATCAGGTATAATTATAACAATTTAACGCATGCATGTAGTTGTCTTCACAGTTAAGCGCTAAAAATGCGTGCAGCTTTTGCCATGAACCGAATTGTCTAAATTTCATAATTTTAATGCCAAAACGGTACCTATCGATGACTTTACTGACGTCCGTCCTGGCGCATGCTTTTGTACAGAGCTTGAGATGACGGTGATAATACTGCAGAAACCATAATAGTCCGGAGAACGACATTCACCAAACTTCATCAGAGCTGGTAAAGACAACTGTGCATCCACGGAAAGGTCTGATAATCATGATTCATTAGGTACATGAAGAATTCAGTAGGGAGGATCCAGAATCCCTAAAGTTGCTTGGTCTATTTGTTGTATGAAGAAGAGTGAAGGGGGCCTTGGTCTTATTTGTCCCTCTAGGATGGCCACTCAAATGTCTGCCAAGTGGATTGTTAGAGCTGTTTCCTCTAATGACTACTGGGCCTGTTTGATTAAAAGAAATGTCAATAGATTTAAAGTCAAGAACAACAAAAGCTGGGATGGTTGCTCTCTGTGGGATGTGATCTCCTCTCCTGTTGAGTTTGTGCCTACGGGCAGTCAACTTATATGTAACTTTTGGAAGGCTTGGATGACAGTTAAATCTAACTACATTCTCCCGTTATGGTTTGCTAACAATATTACTTTCATGGTTCAGGACTCCATTTGGCTTGGCTGGTCTACAAGGAACAACCATCTGTCCCTCCCCATCAGATGGAATAAGTGCAGGAAAAAAGGCTTTGCCCATTGGCAAGACTTGATAAATGGAGGAGAAGTGCTGGATGACAATGTTATTCTTGATACAGATGGATTGTCTTTGTTCTGTAAACAGATTCTTCTGGATAAGAAAGAGCAACTGCAGAAAAAATTGGAGGTCAACTTGTGGAAAAAAGAGATTACTATCCATGACATTGCTGAAGATATGCTAAGCTGCTATAGAAGGAAGTCCAGAAGTGTAAAAGAAATCACTGGGAAACTCAACAAGAAGTGGGACCTGCAATGGTCCCATTTACAGTGGAAGTACAGATTCCAGTGTTGCTGGGCCTTCCCTATCTCCAACAAGCATTCTTGTCTAAACTAGCTAATTCTCCATCAAGGAATCTGGACGGGAAGTCAAGCTAGAAAGTATAAAATTGATGCTGGTCTCTGTAAAAATTGTGATAAAGTAGAGGACTTGGAACATTTGTTTGTAAAGTGCAAATCTGCTGCAAGATTTTGGAGCTGCATTTGGTCTTTCAGTCAGTTGCAGGGTCTAAAAATACCCAGCTGTAAGGAAATCCTTATTGGTGAATCATGTGGCCTTGACATTCTCCTGTGGCAAATTATTAGGAATCATTTCTTCTGGTCTATTTGGAAGAACAGAAACAATGTCCTTTTTAGAACGAATAACAAAGACCACTTCTTCTCTTGTATATATGGGTTGAAAACCATCATCAACCTTTGTCTCTCGGCCTATCAAAGTAGTCAATCGATCCCCCTGAGTCCCTTTGAAATCATGAAGAAAAACCATTTTAATGCTTGGAAAGCTAAGCTTCTCCCTTTGTACTCCAAGTCCAGATTGGACATGATTACCTTCCTTGGTGATTATGTAAACATTATACTTGGGTGACCCTGCTCTGCCCTCCCTGTCAGGGTAGTAGTGGCATCTGTTGTACTTTATTTTCCAGCATCAATTTTATACTTTCTGTTGTGTTCAAAAAAAAAAAAAAAAAAGATCGGGTCCCTCCCCTCAAAGAGGGCAACCATCATTAATGAAATTCACATCTCTAAACGTAAGGGGTCTGTCTGACCCGTCAAGAGCTTCGATTCTTGGCCAGTGGTTCAAAGACAAGTGCTTCGCCCCTGACTTTATTTGCTTACAAGATATCAAAATCGACGGAGAGGATCTACAGAAACGGCTTAAATGCATTTCTCCAAACCACCTTTGGTTCTCCACTTCTCACCCTAGAGGGACGGGGGGTGCTTCTATCGGCATTAGTCACTCCTTGTCTGGCAATGTGACCTCGACTTTTGAAGGGCGGAATCATCGTTGGATTGCTGCCTCTTTCGGGTTCCCTTTCCAGTTCACTGTGGTCTCAATTTATGCCCCTAATGGTGAAGCAGATAGAATGGATACTTGGGCTTCCCTCGACTCCCTTTCACACAATGTTCTGATTTGTGGGGACTTCAACATGGTTGAGTTTCCTGAGGACCGATGGAATAACAAAGGAAAAATTATTGACGGTCAGGAGAAAGAGATATGGGACAAAATCAAGCTCCGTCTCGACCTGGTCGAGGTGAAAGACATGAAGGGGTTCTCCTGGTCAAATCTCTAATCAGGGGACTCTTTGAGGAAAGCAAGACTTGATAGATGCTACATCAATCAGAACACCATCCTTCAGTGGGGTATTCCTTCGATTTCCCAACACATGGACCTGACTATCTCAGACCACTATCCGATTACTCTGTCTTTCAAACCGATTCCCATGTTCCAGAAAGCTCCTTGGTTTCATGCTTGTCAGACATCGTTTTCCCTCCCCTCTGTCCACCAAGAAATTTCTGAGGTGTGGACGGAAGCCTTTGCTTACTGTAATGAACCGGCTAAGTGTTGGAGAAGCGCAGTAGAAAGGAGTCGAAAAATTCTAATCAAGACTCAAAAGGCTATAAGAGAAATCCAAAAAAAAGGAAGAGAAACGGTGTACCGGAGGCTCTCACGGCTTGAAGAAGAGGTGAACAAAGGTAAGTTACATTGCCAACAAGGTCTTTTGAAAATCAGGGGAAGACTAAGATTAGAGGAGGAGGTTCAAAGGAAAAATCTTCAAATTTTCTTCAAAGATTGGTGGGCAGGGAAGGCCGACAAACCAACGAAAGAGATGTGTAACATCCTCAAAAGGAAACAACCTAGGGAATCCATCCCCCTATTGGTCGATAACAATGGAACTGAATGTTGCACGGAAGTGGAGAATAGATCTATCATCGTCGAACACTTTACCAATCTTCTCGGGGTCTCGACTTCTCTTTCCCCCCACAGGCGCGACTCCATGGCAACCATCTCAAGGGTTGCTCAAACCAAAATCCCACAGAACTTGATTGCTCTACTGGACGCTAACATCTCCGAGAATGAAATTATCGAGGTTATTGGATGGCCTTACCAATGAGTTTTTCAAGTCCTTCAAACATCAGGTGGCCACCCCACTACGCCTCGTGTGGCAAGAGGCTCTCTCTTTCGGTGCCCTCCCTGAGTGTCTGAATAATGGCGTCATCAAGTTAATCCACAAACGGGGAGATAAGAACAAAATTGAAAACTGGCGCCCGATTACCATGCTCCAAACAGGATACAAGATAATTGCAAAAGTTATCGCCAACAGAATCTCTTGTCATTTAAAGTCATGGCTGTGCGAGGACCAGAAAGGTTTTATCAAAGGTAGATCTATACTTGAAGCAATTATCGATATTTGGGAAGGCCTTGCTTTTGCTGAGGAGTCTGATCAAGATCTGGTATTCATTAAGATCGACTTCGACAAAGCGTATGACAGATTGGAATGGGACTTTATTCTTCAATCATTGAAAGACCTTGGATGCAGCCAAAAGTTCACAAAGATGGTTTCCACTCTTCTTGGAAATGCTTCAACTAGAATAAACATCAACGGTAAGCTCTCTGAGCCCATTCGTTTAAAAAGATCAATTAGGCAAGGCTGCCCTTTGGCTCCATTACTATTCGCTATCGCCTCGAATGGACTCAGCTGCCTATTAAAGCATCACATGGACGCTGGCAATCTCAAGGGTCTTTCCTTACCTCTAAATCACGGCCAATTGATTGTGAGACTTTTTGCTGATGACATGAATGCCTTTGTGCATAATGATATAAATAGCATTGAGGTGTTTTGGTGGTGCCTCCACACCTTTTGTGTGGCATCAGGCTCAAAAATCAACCATGCTAAAATTGCTTTTAGAGCAATCAGCGGACATACTCCTCAATTGTTGGTGGATCAGGGGTGTCAAGTTATCCCTAGCGGTCAAGTCTTCCGTCTCCTTGGCATTCCGATCGGATTCGACATCTCAATGGACCAACGCTGGAACTGGGTGCTATCCAAGCTGGATAGGAAGCTGAATCAGTGGAAAGGTATGCAAGTCAACCTTGCAGGGCGTGCTATGGTTGTTAACACATTTATGCTGTCTACAATTATTTACTTTATCTCGTGTTGGAGACCTAAGGAGAAAGACTTGGCTAAAGTGGAAAGAATCTGCAGAAACTTCGTTTGGACTGGGACCCCAACAGGAGGGGGATTCCCAAAATCAAATGGGAAACTTGCATTAGCCCTAAAGACTCAGGGGGCTTGGGAATTTTGGATATTGTTGGGTTGGTTGACAAGTTGGCCGCAAAGTGGCTTATCAAGGCTTGGAGCAATAGGGAGTCCTCTTGGGCTAAATTGATCTTCAGAAACACGGAAGACCTTACCTTAGTTGGCCACCCTGGTTGGAAGGACATAGGGATTCTCACGCTTTTGTTCTCCCCCCACCCGGTCTTCCCTAAGGGCTCTAGCCTCGTGTGTTCCTTATGGAAGAATTGGAACAAGGCCAAACAGTTCATCAGAATCAGTGATGAGTGGAAGTGGGTGACTGGCATAAGACAAAATGACTCTATTTGGTTCCCGATCAGTGGCATTCGGGGGGTGGAGTGTTGGAACCTCCAAACTGCAAGGCGGTTATGGAACAAGGGGTTCAAACAGTGGAAACAACTCTGGAAACAAGAGACCAGCCAGTGGATTAGGTTCGAAGAATTGGATCCGAGACTTAGAGTTACCTTTGAGGAATGGACTCTTCTTCAAAGCAAGTGTTTAGCCTGGGACCGCTCAACTACCCGCCTTCTCTGCGGTCAGGATCTTCCTTGCTTGGAGGGCCTCAAATGGAGCAATGGTAAGAAGCTATCCAGAATCCCCAACTTCAAAGAGGATTTAGATGTTCACCACACCCTTAACAAGAGATGGTGCCTTTCTTGGACCAAACTTCGGTGGGAGCTAAAATTCATGTCTATTTGGCACCCCCTAATTGAGGTCAAAAAGTCCGTTCTCATGTGGCAGATCTTGCATAAAGGTATCTGGACCAATGCAAGGGCTAACAAAATCTGTGGTGTGCCGCCATGGTGCAAGCGTTGCCATCGGTGCATCGAAGATTTAGCTCACCTGTTCTTCGACTGCCCCAAGTCCCGTGTTATCTGGCATCACGTGACCCGAGTATTGAGACTCACGAGTCAAATCAACTGGCAACAAGTGATGTTGGGTGAGGCGATCGGCTGCTCATCGAGGCTGTGGAATGCCATCAGAGGTGAGGCTCTCTGAAAGATTTGGAGGGAGCGTTGTGCTGTCAATTTTGGCCAAACTCCTAAGGAATGGTCGATCAAGAAATCCTTGTTTCTCCTAGGTAAAAGAATCTCCCGAGTCAAGAGATCGCCACCGTTTAGACATCATTGTATTTATCTCCTCGAAAACAACAAGTTGAAACCCAAATGGGTCCCACATGAGGGTGATGATAATTTTATCCGCCTCATTTGTAATGCCCTGTAGCTTGCCATACTCCTCCCCTGCATTGTGGGATTTGGGGGGTCCCATGGGCACTAGTCCCACTCACTTGTAACTTTTTCTCTTTATTATAATTAAAGTTCGGGAGATTAAGCTAAGCCGAACTTCCTTTATTTAAAAAAAAAAAGATAAAACGAAACTTCTTCGCCATGGACACAATGGAGACTTCAAAAACGAAGCAACGCTTCTTCAAGTTCAGTGGACATTAAAATGAAGTTGAAAAAAACCGTAAATCTTGTGCCACTGGCGAGATATTTGCAAGGTCTGTCTGTGTAAAGAAAGCCCTGGGGATGTAAATGTTTCATGCGTCTTCAGTATATCCCGCTCAGCCTCTATATTTGCAAATTGCCAACGTTCCTCCTGACAAGGGAGTCCGCGTTCGTTCGTGCTGAAAGGCCTGGCAAATCACGGAGAAAAGCTGTAGGCGTTGACATCAGCACAGTCGGCGAAAGTTCGAACAGAGGCGGTTTTGTAGGAAGGAAACTCCATGTTACGTGGGGACCACTGTGGAGCAAGGCCCCCGTACTGTTGAAGGAGGACCATCTTGTCACGCCCGCCTGTCGAGCCTTGCGTTGATTGGACTCCTTCTTACATCTACCCCCCTCATCAGAAAATGCCCTCCCTTATGCGCTATTCTTTTTCTTTTTCCCTCCTTCATAAATTCGTCGTTCGCAGTTTTTGTTTTTCCTTCAGCGACCTCCCTCCATTGATTTCCATGCACCACTTTTAAGTTCCAACTTTGCTAAATTGACTGTTAACGTGCGCGATAGCCTCCTTCATCAAAATAACTTTAATCAGCTGTATTGGAATAGCTTATGTGTTGTTGACCCTACTCTCCAACTGTTTGACCACACTCCGCTTATTGTTAAGCTTTTTGGTAATAACCCTAATTATAGGGCTGGCTGGCCTCATCTTGACATGTCCCTTATCAGAATTCCTGTTGTGAAGGATGATATTATCAAAATTTTTAAGCATCATTTTGTTTTGGGTTGTTCCCCTTTTAAAGCTTGGGAGGAAGCTATCAGGAAAATCCAAAGAGTTCTTACTGACTACAAAAAAAAGGCTAAGGACATCAGGTACAAAAGAAGGATGATGTTTATGAAGGAGATTGATAAGATAGAGAATTCTAATCTTCTCTCCTCTGACAAGAGACAGAAGATCCTAGAACTTCAGGAAAAGGTGAGGTATGAGGACTATCTTCTTGCGTGTGGTGCCCTTGCCACATCTAGAGAATTTTGGGCTGGGAAATTGGATAAACCTAATAAACATATGTATGAAATTATGAGCAAGAAAAAAGCTAGAGATCTTATCCCTGTGATTAAAAAAAGTACTGGTGGTTATGCTTCTAATGTGAAGGAGAACCTCCAGGAGGCTGTTTGCTTCTTTACCAATGTTTTTTCTATGCCTTCCAAGAGAGGGGACCACATCTGGAGTGCAAGAGCTGCCATTGCCCAGTGTAGGAAAAAAATGGTTCCTCCTGGCTTGGTCTTTGATCTCCCCCTCTCTATTGGTGAGGTTAGAGAAACCCTTAGAAAATTGAGGCCTGGCAAGTCTCCTGGACATGATGGCATTCCAAATGAATTCTTTCAGGTTTTTAAAGATGTGTTGGTGCCCATTATTCTCTGGATCTGGCAAGAAGCCATAAGAAGAGGATCCCTCTCTACCTTCATCAATACTGGAGTGATTAAGCTGATTCATGGTCCAAAGGATGATCTCAACAATTGGAGACCTATCTCCTGTCTGACTTCTTTGTACAGAAATTATGCCTCTTCCTTGGCTAGAAGATTGAGTCCTTTGATGGATAGCATCATTCTCCCTGAGCAAAAGGGCTTTATTTCTGGTAGGTACATCCTTGATGCTATCATTACTATTTGGGAAGGTGTGGACTTTGCTAGAGAGACTAATACTGATGCTTTCTTTTTTTAAGTTGATTTTGACAAGGCTTATGACAGGGTTGAATGGGATTTTATTTTAGAGTTTCTTCATGATATAGGTGTGGGAAGTAATTTTATTAGATTTACTAACATTTTGTTTGGTAATGCTCATTCTAAAGTTGCAATAAAGAGTCATTTATCTTGCCCTTTTAAGCTTTGCAGATCCATAAGATAGGGTTGTCCATTGGCCCCACTTTTTTTTGCTATTACCAGTGATGCTCTTGGGTGGCTTGTCAAGGACTGTATAGATAAAGACACTATTAAAGGTTTGGTTATCCCTCAAGCTCAGTCCCTTCTCTGTTTGCAGATGTTTGCTGATGATACCAACCTCCTAATGAGGGCTGATGAGTCTTCTGCTGCTACCTTTCTCTATTGTCTTAATATTTTTTATCTTCCTAGTGGCTCAATGGTTAATCACAGCAAAACTGGATTCTATGCTACTAACAATGTGGTTCCTGATTGTGTCAAGGATGCAGGGTGTGATATTATTAAAAAGGGTTCTGTCTTCAGATTATTGGAAATCCCCATGGGATTTGACATCACAAATGACCAAAGATGGAATTGGGTTTTAGAGAAATTCAGAGCTAAAATATTCAAGTGGATGGACATGCACTCTAATCTATCCCAAAGGTCCTTTGTATTGAAGCATTATATTCTTCCATGTCTGACCTATTTTTTGGCTTGTTGGCAGCCTACCAAAAAGCAGTTGTCTTAGGCCATCTCTCTTGCTAGGAGATTCTTATGGGGTGGGAACAAAATTCCTAAGGTTGCTTGGATGACTTGCTGTATGAAAAAATCTGAAGGGCGGCTTGGTCTTATTTGCCCTACCAGGATGGCCACTCAAGTGGCTGCCAAGTGGACTCTCAGAGCTGTCTCTTTTGATGATTTTTGAGCCTGTTTGATCAAAATAAACGTAAATAAATTTTGTCTTAAGAATAATAAAAGTTGGTCTAGCTTCAATCTTTGGGATATTCTTATTTCTCCTGTTATGTTTGTGCCTAAAGGAAGTTCTCTTGTCTGCAATTTCTGGGATGCGTGGATGAAGGTCAAAGAAAATTATAAGCTGCCTGTGTGGTTCTCATTTAGTTTTTCTTTCCTGATGCAGGATTCCTTGTGGATTGGCTGGTTTGAGTCTCCTAACATTACCCCTCTCCCCATTAGATGGAATAAATGTAAAAGGATGGGGTTTGTTAACTGGCAGGATCTTTACAGAGATGGAAGATTGATGGATGATTCCTTTATAATGAATTTTGATATCTTGTCCTTTGCTTGTAAACAAATTATAAAAGATAAAAGGAACAAGCTGCTGTCTCTCATTGGGTCTCACTTGTGTTCAAAGACTATTAATATCTTTGACGTGGCTCAAGACATGTATAACAACTATAAACACTGTTGAATCAGCATCATACTTATTACTGGCAGTTTGAACAGAAAATGGAATCTGTCCCGGTTTACTCATCATTGGAGCTATAGATTCTAGTGTATTTGGTCTCTCCCCATTGACAACAAGCACTCTTGTTTGTTGTGGCTGATTTTGCATAAGGGTATCTGGACTGGCAGCAAAGCTAGACAATATAAAATTGATGTAGGTCTTTGTCACCACTGCGGTATGGAAGAAGATTTAGAGCATCTCTTTTTCAAATGCAGGGTTTCCTCCAGATTCTGGAAGATCATTTATCTTTATCTATGGGTTGAAAATACCTGGATCCAGAGAAATCCTCATTGGTGAAGTCAACAAGATGGACATTGTACTGTGGCAGCTCATAAGGGCCCAAATCCTCTGGTCTATTTGGAAAAACAGGAACAAAAAAATTTATGATAAAAATTGTAAAGACGTCTTATTCTCCTGTCTGTTGGGGATTAAGAGACTTCTGGACAAGTGCATGAAGTCTACTAGCAGTGAACCAGCTAAAGAATCTAGTCCTTTTGAGATCCTCAAAAATTACCCTTGAGATAAATTGTTACAGTTCCCTTCTCCAATAAGAACCAATATGTCCCTCCTTATTAAGATGTATATTGAAAATATGATGTAGCTAGTCCTGATCAGGCTGATCATCTTGTACTTTGAGGGATTTTTGATGTATTAGTCTCGTGATTGTAAGGGGCTTTTTCCCCTTCGTGAGGCTCTTTGACCTAGGGTTTTCTCCCATTCTTTTGGGATCTCTGTTGTATTTTTTCTCGACCTGCATCAATTTTATATTTTCTATTTCTACTAAAAAAAAAGAACGTTAAGATTTTTGGCAATAACCCTAATTATAGGGCTGGTTGGCCTCATCTTGACATGTCCCTTATCAGGATTCCTGTAGTGAAAGATGAAATGATTAAAATTTTTAAGGATCATTTTGTTTTGGGTTGCTCCCCTTTTAAAGCTTGGGAGGAAGCTATCAGGAAAATTCAAAGAATCCTTACTGACTACAAAAAAAGGCCAAGGACATAAGATACAACAGAAGGATGATGTTTATTAAGGAGATTGATAAGATAGAGAATTCTAATCTTCTCTCGTCTAATAAGAGAGAGAAGATCCTCGAACTTCAGGAAAAGGTGAGGTATGAAGACTATCTTCTTGCTTGTGGTGCCCTTGCCACATCTAGAGAATTTTGGGCTCGAAAAGCGGATAAACCTAATAAACATATGTATGAGATTATGAGAAAGAAAAAAGCTAGAGATTTTATCCCTCTGATTAAAAAAAGTACTGGTGGTTATGCTTCTAGTGTGAAGGAGAACCTTCAAGAGGCTGTTTGCTTCTTTACCATTTTTTTTTCTATGCCTCCCAAGAGAGGGGACCACATCTGGAGTGCAAGAGCTACCATTGCCCAGTGTAGGAAAAAATGGTTCCTCCTAGCTTGGTCTCCCTCCTTGATCTCCCCCTCTCTGCTGGTGAGGTTAGAGAAACCATTACTAAAGTGAGGCTTGGCAAGTCTCTTGGACATGATGGCATTCCAAATGAGTTCTTTCAAGTTTTTAAAGATGTGTTGGTGCCCATTATTCTCTGGATCTCGCAAAGCCATAAGAAGAGGATCCCTTTCTACCTTCATCAATACTGGGGTAATTAAGCTAATTCATAAAATAGGTCCAAAGGATGATCTCGAAAATTGGAGACCTATCTCATGTCTCACTTCTTTGTACAAAATTTATGCCTCTTCCTTGGCTAGAAGATTGAGTCCTTTGATGGATAGCATCATTCTCCCTGAGAAAAAAGGTTTTATTCATGGTAGGTACATTCTTGATGCTATCATTACTATTTGGGAAGGTGTGGACTATGCTAGAGAGATAAATACTGATGCTTTCTTTTTTAAAGTTGATTTTGATAAGGCTTATGACAGGGTTGAATGGGATTTTATCTTAGAGTCTCTTTATGATATAGGTATGGGTAGTAATTTTATTAGATTTACTAACATATTCTTTGGTAATGCTCATTCTAAAGTTGCAATGAATGGTCATTTATCTTCCCCTTTTAAGCTTTGTAGATCCATAAGACAGGGATGTCCATTGGCTCCTCTTTTGTTTGCTATTACCAGTGATGCTCTAGGGTGGCTTGTCAAGGATTGTATAGATAAAGAAACTATTAAAGGTTTGGTTATCCCTCAAGCTCAGTCCCCTCTCTGTCTGCAGATGTTTGCTGATGATACCAACTTCTTAATGAAGGCTGATGAGTCTTCTGCTGCTACCTTTCTCAATTGACTTAATACGTTCTGTCTTGCTAGTGGCTCAATGATTAATCATAGTAAAACTGGTTTCTATGCTACTAACAATGTGGTGCCTGATTGTGTAAAAGATGCAGGGTGTGATGTTATAAAAAAGGGTTCTGTTTTCAGACTATTGGGAATCCCCATGGGATTTGAGATCACAAATGATCAAATATGGAATTGGGTCTTAGAGAAATTCAAAGCTAAAATCTTCAAGTAGAGGAACATGTAGTCTAACCTCTCCCAAAGGTCCTTTGTGTTGAAACATTATATTCTTCCCTATCTGACCTATTTTTTGGGTTGTTGGTAGCCTACCAAAAAGCAGTTGTCTCAGGCCATCTCTCTTGCTAGGAGATTCTTATGGGGTGGGAATAAAATTCCTAAGGTTGCTTGGAAGATTTGCTGTATGAAAAAATCTGAAGGGGGGCTTGGTTTAATTTGCCCTGCCAGCATGAAAATTTGCCCTGCCAAGTGGATTCTCAGAGCTGTCTCTTCTGATGATTTTTGGGCCTGCTTGATCAAAAGAAACATAAATAAATTTTGTCTTAAAAATAATAAAAGCTGGTCTAGCTTCAATCTTTGGGATATTCTAATTTCTCCTGCTATGTTTGTGCCTAAATGAAGTTCTCTTGTCTGCAATTTTTGGAATGCTTGGATGAAGGTCAAAGAAAATTATAAACTGCCTCTATGGTTTTCTTTTAATTTTTCTTTCCTGATGCAGGATTCCTTGTGGATTGGCTGGTTTGATTTTGCTAACATTACCCCTCTCCCCATTAGCTGGAATAAGTGTAAAAGGATGGGTTTTGTTAATTGGCAGGATCTTTACAGAGATGGAAGCTTGATTGATGATTACTTTATAATGAATTTTGATACCTTGTCTTTTGCTTATAAACATATTATAAAAGATAAAAGGAACAAGCTGTTGTCTCTCATGGGATATCAATTGTGTTTTAAGGCTATTACAATCTTTGACATGGCTTAAGATATTTATAATAACTATAAACGTTGTTGAATCAATGTCAGACTTATTTCTGGGAGTTTGAACAAGAAGTGGAATCTGTCGTGGTGTGCTCATCAGTGGAGTTATAGGTTCCAGTGCATTTGGTCTCTCCCCATTGACAACAAGCACTCCTATTTGTTGTGGCTGATTTTGCATAAAGGAATCTGGACAGGCAGCAAAGCTAGACAATATAAAATTGATGCAGGTCTTTGTCACCACTGTGGTATGGAAGAAGACTTAGAGCATCTCTTTTTCAAATGCAGGGTTTCCTCTAGATTTTGGAAGGTCATTTATCTTTATTGTAACACCTATGGGTTGAAAATACCTGGTTCCAGAGAAATACTCATTGGTGAAGTCAACAAGATGGACATTATGCTGTGGCAGCTCGTAAGGGCCCAAATCCTCTGGTCTATTTGGAAAAACAAGAACAACAAAATTTATGACAAAAAATATATTGACTACTTATTCTACTGTCTGATGGGGATTAAAAGACTTCTGTCGATTGCATGAAGGTTACTATCAGTGAACCAGCAAAAGAGTCTAGCCCTTTTGTGATCCTCAAGAAATACCCTTGTAATATGTGGAGAGATAAGCTGTTACAGTTCCCTTCTCCAATCAGAGTCAACATGTCCCTCTTTATTAAGATGTATGTTTGAAATATGATGTAACTAGAACAGAGTCAGTATGAACAAGCTGATCATCTTGTACTATGAGGGATTATTGATGTAACAATGTCTTGATTGAAAGGGGCTTTTTCCCCCTTTTTGAGGCTCTTTGCCCTTGGGATATTCTCCTATTCTCTTGGGAGTATTGATGTAATTTTTTCTTGACCTGCATCAATTTTATATTTTCTGTTATTGCTAAAAAAAAATCTATGGCTTTTTGTTAGCACGACACTTTCCATACTTACGTATAATATAAACACAGTACGCATGAAAGTATTACAAACAAAATTGTATTTTTGAACATCTATTTGCAATGCTTGACCAATCCATAGGGCATCTATAATTGGTGCCCAAAAAATAAGCCCAAGGTAAATGATGCAATCGATATTTTGCAAAGATACATAACGCAGCCCATGCATAATTTTTTTACTATTTTGAATACAAATCATCATAGTAGCGGAATTCATAAAGTTGAAGAGATTTCCTAAAAAAGATCCAAATACAACATTTGACCACCACCCTAGTGCATTTGTAGTGTTGATGGGTTTTTACATGAGACTGGAGAGACGAAATTGGTAGCCAAACACAACATACTATCTTTTGTATTAGAGGAACCCATCTTTGCATCTGCCTTCCATATGTGATTGATTTGATCCTAAGGGGAACGGTCAGAGGACAATTATGTATATACTTCAGACCCCAAGTGGACTATGTATGTGATGGCTCTTCTCAATACTTTGCAACTAATAATGGAATAATATACCTGGCCACCTTATTTCATGTTTTGCAAACCAAAGGAGCACCATTTTTGTTTTTATCTTATGTGAGTAAATTGGAGAATCCATTCCAAACCAAGATAACATGTTGTTAAATACTATCTCCACTAAAATAAAGGAGCATTTCAGATGGCAATCCTTGCGAATGCTTCAAATACGGATGATGTCTAACTGAATAAATGTCATCCTTAAATCTTATCACCTAGAGTTTGGTTAAGACATGAGAGTACACTCACCCCCACCAAACCTGCACAACCCTTGTTGGGTCAAGAAACCTGTTGCTTCAAAAAATAAACAATCTCAAATATGGGTTTGCTTGATTTGATATGTGCATGGGATCAGAAAATAAGTGTCTATACATGGCCTTATAATGTATCCCTATTGAATGCATACTTTGAAATGCATGGAGAAAGATATATGGTGCAACCATTTAGGGCAAAAGGCATATGATGATGAGGCTTGTGCACTCCCTCACATACAATCAATGTGAAAACACATAAATCCTTACAATCACTCTGGTGTAGTATTTGTTGGAGATAGATGTCTGCGGAAGCACGCGAACAACACAAGGAGGAAGAAGAAGCTTGGAGCACAAACACACAATACTGAATATATTACTAGAGAATGTACAAAGATAAGTAGCCCATTAGTGCAATAGGCGTATATACAAGCCGGGGGAAAAAAACCTCCTAAAGAGGGAAAAAAGTGCCCCGACGGTCCTAGTGTGTTCACACACATCACTACCTAAATATATCAACAAATCCCCCCTAGGAGTGATGCGGTGAACAAGGAGCTGGCACTCATGTCTAAGGAAGTGCCAAGCTATGTGGAAATCACTCCACAAAAGGAAGTAAGCCCAAAGCTTTGCGGAAAGCTTCAAACTTCTCCCTAGGCAGAGCCTTCGTGAAAAGGTCTGCTATGTTCTCCTGTGTGGGCACATATGCCAAGCTGATCTCCCCAACAGAGAACCTCTCCTTGACATAGTGATAATGCACCTCAATGTGCTCAGTGCGAGCATGGAACACAGGGTTCTTCGCAACTGCCTATGCGCTCTGACTGTCAGTGAAGATGGTGGTCGCAGAAGACTGGCCAACACCCAAATCAGCCATAAGGCATCTGAGCCACACACACTCAACAGTCGCTGTGAAAGCTGCCCTACACTCAGCCTCACAATTGGAAGTGGCCACAGTAGGCTGCTTCTTGCTCAACCAAGATATACATGAGCTACCAAGCATGAAGCAAAAACCACTGGTGGACACACGAGTGTCACAGCAACCAGCCCAATCTGAGTCAAAAAAAGCATGCAAATCTGGCGGTAGTGATCCCCCCTTGGGATAAAACAACCCAAGTAGCCGAGTACCACTCAAGTAGCGAAAGATGCGCTTAACCGCCTTCCAATGCGTGACTCCTCGGCAATGCATAAACCTGCTCATCTGTGAGACAACAAACTGAATATCTGGGCGAGTAATGCATAAGTAAATCAAGCATCCAACAGCCTGCTGATAGAGAACAGCATCAAATGCATCTCCAGCATCATGAAGACTCAATCGTAAACCTATCTCCATAGGAGTGGCAATAGGCTTACAGTCTTCAAGGCCAAAACGCTGCAATAATGTGTCAATATATTTTGTTTGACACAAAGCCATTCCACCATCAACTTGCATAAACTGAATGCCCAAATAGTGATGCAAATGCCCCAAATCAGACATCTCAAATGAGGCATGCAAATCAGCCTTGAAATCAGCAATATGCTTCTCAATAGGACCACTGAGCAGCATGTCATCAACATAGACAACAATGATCAGAAGCACATCATTAGCACGCTTAACATATAAGGTGCTTTCAGTTGGACTGTTCTCAAAATCATGTGCAACCAGATAGGCATGTATCTTCTCATACCAAGCACGTGGTGCTTGCTTTAAACCATATAATGCCTTCTTTAACATGCACACCTGGTTTTCATGCCCTTTTTGCACAAAGCCACGGGGCTGAAAAACATACACTTCTTCATGCAAGTCACCATTCAGAAATGTTGTTTTAATGTCCAACTGATGTACATTCCAACCATGATGGGCTACAAGTGCACAAATGCTCCGAACAGTAGTCATACGGCATGCAGGTGCAAAGGTCTCATCAAAGTCAATGCCTCTTTCCTGCGCATAACCCTTTGCAACAAGCCTAGCCTTATACCTGTCAACTGTACCATCAGGTTTACGCTTCAGCTTGTATACCCACTTAGTGCCAACGGACTTCTTGCCAGGAGGCAAGTCACATAAAGACCATGTACCATTCTTCATTATAGCATCATATTCAGATTGCATAGCAGCCATCCAATTTTCTGAATTCTGTGCTTCATCAAAAGAAACAAGTTCATTCTCGTCACAGAGACTAGACACAGCCATAGCATAGCAATCTGATGCAATGGAGGCACTATGAGAGCTTAAACGAGTACGATATGACAAAGGTGCATCTAATTTGTTGTCACGCAAAGTCTGCACCAGCCATTTTGGCATAGTTTTTGCCTGCTCAATATCAGCTCTCTCATCAACAAGTGCATCATGTAAATCTGCATCAGAAATAGAATGATATGCATCATCATATGAAACCTGCAAAGGTTGAGAAGTTGCCTCATTAGGACCAACACTAGGCTGTCCACCTATAAAAAGAGGCATCAAAGTATCATACATGTCTTTGGAGCTAACAGATGTCTCCTTAGTACATGAAAGAAATGGCTGAATAGCATCTTCCACAAAGATAACATCACGACTAACCAGAATGCGTTTAGTCTGTGGATGATATAGATGATAGCCTTTACTTTCAGAACTATACCCAACAAAAATACATTTTACTGCCTTATCATCCAATTTTCTGCGATGTTGTTCAGGCACTAGTGCATATGCGAAACAACCAAAAACACGCAGATGAGCAACAGATGGCTTGCGGTCATGCCAAGCCTCATATGGAGTGATAGACTGTAGTGCTTTAGTGGGACACCTGTTAAGTACATATGCTGCACACATGACAGCCTCAAGCCAGAAACTATGAGCTAAAGACTGACTCTTGACCATGCACCTCGCCATCTCCATGAGTGACCTGTTCTTTCATTCAGCAACTCCATTCTGTTGAGGTGTATACGGCACTGTACACTGGTGTTTTATCCCACGTTAAGCCAGAAATGCATTAAAATCAGAAGACATATATTCCCCCCCTCGATCAGAACGGAGGGTGCCCATTTTACATCCTCATAGATTTTCAGCCAAAACCAAAAACTGTTTGATGCACATGAACACTTCGGACTTTGCTTTGAGTGGATATACCCATGCATGCCTGGAAAAATCATCAATGAAAGTCACGAAGTAAAGGTAATTTCCAAAAGAGGGTGTCTGCATAGGACCATAGACATCACTATGTACAAGCTGCAATTTCTGCGTAGCCCGAACTGAACCATCTTTTGGAAAGGATGAACACTGCATTTTGCCCAAAATGTAGCCCTCACAAACATGTTTTCCAGGTGCCTCAAGTTTGGGCAAAGAGGACACCATTTCAGATTTCTACAGGCATAGCAAACTAGCAAAATTCAGATGCCCAAAGCGTGCATGACATAGCCTGAGAATCATGAATTGCACATGCCAAATCATTCACAGATCTTTCATAGTCTATGAGCTTATACAGCCCATGACATAAAATGCCAGAAGCAATAATCACATCACCATTTGATAGATCATGAACTGTACACCTTTCATCAACAAATTTCACAACCAAGCCAATCTTGGCTAATGCAGAAATTGATAACAGGTTCTTTTTTATCCCTGGCACAAATAAAGCATCTGAGAAAGTGAAAGAACTACCATCAGCAGTAGTCAAAATGATCTTACCAACTCCCATAACAGGATAAGAGGAGTTGTTGGCGCATGTAACAGTATTCCCTGTAGGGGCAGGCTCGAGTGAAGAGAAGAAACTGCGCTACGAGGTAATATGTTTGGTCGCCCCACTGTCAAAATACCAAACATCTGAGTCTACTACAAACATGCACTGCTCATGAGAAGATGGGTCAAAACTGCAGACAGTAGTAAACGCCCATTCTTCTTCCTACACAAGATTTGCAGACTTTGTTTTTGGTGTAGAGGCCTCTGCAAGAACCATTCCAGCCTCTTTCTTCTTTGCCTCTTTAGCAGCCAGTTTTTGGATAGTTCTTTATGATATGATCATTCCCTTTACAGTACTTACAAAACAATTTCTGCTTTTCTGATTTCTTCTCATCTTTATCTTCCTTCTTCGAATATATAGAATTAGCAGATTTCTGCTTACTAGTTGAAGAGCTCCATTTTCCTTTGCCCTTCTGACTAGCCAGGAAAGCTTGATCTGCAACTCGCATAATGGACCTGTTCTGCCTGGACTGATCTTCCTGCAACAGAACAGAGACTAACTCCTCAAATGATAAGGCATTCGGATTACCTTTCATCATCAACCGAAGAGTAGAAGCAAAACTCTGATATGAATTAGGAAGACCATTCAGAACGGTCTGCACAAGTGAGCTATCTGGTATAACCTCATCAGCAGAAATCAATTGTTCCTTCAAATCTTTGATCTTCGTTAGGAAACTGTCCATAGAATCACCTTCATTCATGTGCTCACTCTCCAACTGTTTTCGGAGGTAAGCAACACGAGCCTCATTCCTAGCTTGGTACAATGTGGTAAGTGTATCCCAAGCATCCCTAGCTATTTTGCAAGAGCGAATATGAGGAATAATGGCATGTTTGACAGACAAAGCTATCAATGCATGTGCCTGGGCATCTCTGCCATCCCAAGGAATCTGCTCTATAGTAGGTGCAACAGAAACAATAGCACGAACAAGAATCTGCGGAATATCATCTTCGACACCATCTTCATCAGCTCCAGCACCTATATTTGCAGTACCTGTTGTTACAGGTGTAACAAGACGTCTTTCAACACCCTGCACAATGTTCCACGGTCCTTTTGCAACCAATACATGTCGCATCATATAAGCCCATAATGGGTAGTTGGTACCATCCAACTTATCCTCAACAGCCAACACACGCAATACATCACTGCTTTTAGCCATGGCCGGTGACTAAAATACCTTGATGCAGAAAATCGACTGTATCTCAAAAAGTTGAACGGAATTGCCCAGAGGAGTTCTGCTAGAACTGTAGCAGACTTCGAGACGCTTAAACTGGCGAACAGAAACTTGTATATACCTTTGGCACAAAAGGATGAAATAGCCTGCACAAGCGCTGTGATAGTGCGGTCGGAGGCCGAAACGAGCTCAGATTGCAATTTTGATACCACAAAGCGAAGCTGTTTTGATCTCCGAAACACCTTGAGTAAAATTCATACGATTCTAAGACTGCAAACGAAGGAGTGTCGACGGCGCCCTAGATGAAGCGACGACCTGCTCTAATACCAATTGTTGGAGATAGATGTCTGTGGAAGCACGCGAACAGCACAAGGAGGAAGAAGAAGCTTGGAGCACAAATACACAATATTGAATATATTACTAGAGAATGTACAAAGATAAGTAGCCCATTAGGGCAATAGGCGTATATACAAGCTGGGGGAAAAAAACCTCCCAAAGAGGGAAAAAAGTGCCCCGACGGTCCTAGTGTGTTCACACACATCACTACCTAAATATATCAACAGTATTAGCATCATTAATGTGTATAAAATTAAGACAAAACAAGTGTTCATTCATATCGAAACCCTTAAGTTCATATTTTTCAAATGCATAAGTATCAATGTTTATAATGTTCTCATCTTGTTCTTCCTTATATGGAGAATCAATGAGAGTAATAATTTTAGGAGAAGCTATTGTGATGAGTGGGTTCTCATTCGCACTTGCATCACTCACTTCTTTAATAATCAATTTGGGAAGATCTGTTGGGTGTGTGTAGAAGTGCGAGAGACAGACAAGAAGCATAAACGCAGCAAGACACACAGAGAAGACAATGGCTGGAATAGCTCTCTCTATTGATCGATGAACTGAACTGAAGTAAGAGCTGAATAACATCCCTAAGTACAAAGTACCACCACATATGAGAGTATCAAGTATGTGGTAACATGGGGAAAAAACCTCTAGCCAACACTAGAGTAAAAAGTGTGCATGTATAGGGAAAAGGTTCACATCAAAGCTACTCGAGGAACACATAAGTGTAACAAAACCTCCTGGAGCGAATGATGTGAACACACACAGGGCTTGCCAATGCTTAGTGCCAGGGCTATGCATGAATCGACTCAACTGGGAAACTGCATACTGTATATCCGACCTTGTGTTGCATGCATATATAAGATATCCCACAACTTGCTGATAAAGAGAAGTGTCAAATGCATCACTGGAATCCTCAACTGAGAACCTGAATCCTATCTCAACTAGTGTGGAAACTGGCTTGCAATCCTCAAAATCAAAACGCTGAAGTAGTTTTTCAACATACTTTGCTTGATGCATAACAATTCCCCCCTCAACGGATACAAACTGGATGCCAAGATAGTAGCTCAAAAGACCAAGATAAGTGACATCAAAAGTATGCTGCAAATCAGCCATAAGAATGTCAAGTTTTGCATCACATGACCCATTCAAGAGTATTTCATCGGCATAAAGAACAAGCACTATAAGATCAGCCCCATTTTTGCATACATAGAGTGTGGTTTCAATTGGACTACATGTGAAGCCAAGAGCAATCAAGTGCTTATGTATTTTGTCATACCATGCACGTGGAGCTTGCTTGAGACCATACAAGGCTTTATGCAAGCGACAAACCATATGCTCTTTCACTTTCCTAGCAAATCCAGGAGGTTGCTTCACATAGACCTCTTCTTGCAAATCACCATTCAAGAAGGCTGTTTTTATGTCCAACTGATGCACTTTCCAACCTCGATGGGCAACCAAAGCAACCACGGTACGAATGGTAGTCATACGTGAAGTAGGTGCAAAAGTTTCCTCATAGTCAATGCCATATTGTTGCGCATATCCTTTGCCAACCAATCTAGCTTTGTAGCGATCAATGCTACCATCAGATTTTCTCTTAATCTTATAAACCCACTTTGTACCTATGGAATTCTTTCCTTTTGGAAATTCACATAACTCCCAAGTACCATTCCCATGTATGGAATCCATTTCTGATTGCATAGCATCATCCATTGTAGATTGTCACATGCATCTTCAAAAGAAAGTGGCTCTTCATTACATGTTGTAGCAATAAGAGAATAATCCACAAAATTACTTGATGCATGGTGAGAGCTTGATCTTGTTCTACCAAATAAAGATGCACTCAATTTGCTCGAAGGAAAATAACAATTGCACCTTTAGCATACTTATGGGTTGAGACTTTGGTGTACTCTGAATAAAATTAGTACTAAAAGAAGCAAGAAGACTTCAGGCTTGATTTTTACATCTTTACAATGAATGAATTAATTAAAACACTAAAATCGAATGCATACCTTTTACAAGTATCTTGAATATAGACTTTAGCTCATGGCCGTCTGAACTCGTGATATCTAAATTCAGGAGTAGATGTTTTGTTAAATGAGCATAGCAGTTTTATATGACATGAGAACCTTCAGTTTAAGTCATCGAGTATAGCAAATGAATGATTCTTCTCCTTAATAAAATCTCATAGCCTAACCGTATGAGTTTCAAGCCTTGAACCAAATTTAAGAAATCAACTTTGAATACCAATACATACCCTCCTTTGTTGACACGAACAACGCGACATACCTGGTGAACCCAACATGAATGGAGGGGGTGAGTAAGTTATAGAGCCATAGGAATTAGCATAATCAAAATGGAAGATATCCTAGCTCAATTCCTACACTTTCAAGAAGAAGATAGGCGTCAAAAGGCCATCCAGTCACTTCATGAACGTCTAGTCAATCGGTGTGGCTTTTTCAATGGGAAGAATGTCTCCAAGTTTTGTAAAGAGTATGAACTCGAGTCAAAATACTTAGGTGTCGATTTAGATCCGATGTTGAAAAAAGAACTATGCCAAAACTTTATCTATGTATTGGGATATGACATACGAGACCAAATAATGCAAATAAATCAAACGACATGGTCTCAATACAAAGCGATACTCCTCAGGCAGTTTATGCTAGAGGACCTTGATAAAGTGACTCGTAGATCTTTCCTGAGGTGGGTTCATATACACAAAGATCAGCCAATTCTCGAGATTAAAGAAGAGTTTGAGCGACAATATGATGATCTCTCTGAGCACGATAAGAGGTGCATAAGTCATGAAAGGGTGTCCTTGTTTCTTCGAACAATCAACGTTAAAGCCAGAGAGGAGTTAATTCCACTTCTACAAGATATAGACTCCGACTCGGGGCTCACAGAGGATTGGATGCTCGTCCAAGAAGCTATGAGGAGATACGTGAAGAAACAACAAACAATTGAGAAATTTATGGATGATTGGAGAACTGATCTTCAAACAGATGAAAATTATAACTATGTTCCAAGCATTTTACCAATTGTGGATAACAGTCAAGTCCATGAGGTTGTAGAGACCCCACTTGGGCATGAAGTAGATATGCATGGGCTTGACATACATAGTGATGATAGGAAATATGAAGAAACTTCTAAAAGTGCGATCGATATAACCTCAAAGGTTACAAGGTGCCAAGAGCCTCTAGACTTCTTTACAACGATTACATCTTTAGATGCCATAAGTGGACAAAGCTCGAAGATGGGAGGATCAAAGGAGCAAGTGGAAGATAATCAAAATCAAACCAAACTAAACCAACATCAAACCAAACAAACAACAAACATAAAACAAAACAAAACAAAACCCAACAAAACCCAACAAAGAATCAAGATGAAGCTTCCCGTACTCCGATAAATTCCTCACATCGAATAAAAGATAATCAAACAAATCAAGAAACATCTCAAGATGCAAACAAAGAGATAGAGATATCTAGAAGGCTCATAGGTAATAGGATGGAGATAAAAAATGAGATATAAATAGAGAACCCAATAAATATGTCTGAAGATCGAGCTCGAGATGCATCCTTACGTGATGACATCGGGCAAGATTGGATGTCACTTGATGGTCATGAACCCCTTTTGACATATGATTCGGATAGAGCTTATGATCTAATGATTGAATTACATGAAGAAACTTCAATGGAACATGATGTTGAATCTAAGGATCTGTCAAAAAAAGACTTGATGGGTAAGAAAATGGATATGCAGAAACCCATATTATACATGCATATAGAGATGCAAGAAAATGACCCTACTTATATGAAGGAGGACATGCAAATAATGAGTCCTCTAGAGATTGAAATGTGTGAAAATGGAGATGAGCATGATGCTAATCTAGGGGATATACAAATGATAAGTCCTCTAGATAGTGAAATGTATGTCGATGGTGATAAGCATGATCCTAATCCTACCGATAGTCTAGATCAAGATCAAGATACTGATATGTTTATGGGCGATGCCACATTGGACAAAGATCCCACACATAAAAAAGACGATAAGGATGGAGTTCAAAATAATATGTATGTAAATGATGGCACACTCCATGAAGAGAGAAGTATGAATGAACATGAGGAGGATGAGAAATTACCATTGATCATTCCTCTAAATACTGATATCTATGTCAAAAATAATCATGTTGAGTTGGGAGATGAAATGTGTTGTGATGTATAATAAGTCTGATGTGTGTATAGCATTGAAGGATATTCAATGTAAAAGTATTGAGTCAAACCATTGCGTTGATGAAGCTCAAGTTGATTTGGGTATATATGTCAAGATTCTCGTACATGATGAGATACTTGAGCAAGAATCAATGATTGAAGAAGGTGGACTAAGTATATCCTTTGAAGAGAACGAGCAAGAAACGATGGAGATGGATGTAGAATCCTATGATGGCATTTTGGATAAAGAAATTGAAGATCAAGATTTTCTTGATTATGAGGATATGGATTCCATTCATATTGAAGGAGAAATGTTTTGGAATCATAACAAAGACAATGATGAAGAGTTCTTGGATAGACTAGAGGACGAAGCAGATACCATAATTGCTAGGGCTCAAGTAGAAAGGAATCATGATAGATTGGAAGACAAAAGCGATTGTGTATTATCATTTGAGAGTGATGATCACATCTACTTGGTAAAGGAATTGAATGAATCTAATCAAAATGTATGTTCTGATGAAGATGAAAATCATATTCCAAATGATGCAAATGAAGATATTTCCTCAAATAATTCCAAGCATGAAATGAATCAAAATGCATGCTTGAAGAGGCTTTTTGAAGATGGTTTAAGCTCATCAAAAATCAAAACTCTATACTTATGTGCTTTTGATTCATCAAGAGTAACCTCACACGATGCATTTGAGAGGATTATGGACAAAGGTAACTATGTCCAGATGATTGCATCATGGATTTTCAAATTTTCCAAGAGCTATACCTACCAATCCAATCACCGAGGGATGGACAAGCAAAAGAAATGGTCTGTCTACATATCGAATCTGTTTAAAAATGATTCATCGATTGATGCGATCCAAAGGTGGCTTCTATTCAAGCACAATTTCTTTGGTAAGCATGTATCAAGGAGGATGGGTTCGAAGGAGTAACACTAATAAATGAGAATTGACAATATCAAAAGGAATATGTAAATAAAAATATATATATATCTCATGCTCTTCGCTTTAATCTTAAGATAGATACAAGGAACCAAATAAAAATCAGAAGATAAGGAATTAAAGTGAGAACGCTTATGGTAATGAATGCTTGTTGGATGAGGTATGAAGTTAATATAATTCAAATAGATATTTTTAATGTTCAAATGAATGAAGTTTTTCAATATGTGATTATTGAATGTGATGCTACTAATTTCTCTTATGAGGTTTTGAGAACAGGTGTTGATATGGAGCTGATCGAAGATCTAGAGTTTTAACAGATTGTATAGGAGGCAACTACTTTCAAGATGCATTCTTATGTTTTATTGCAAATGGGGTTTTTGAAGCTCATTCATGGATTGCATGTGTACATATAAGTATTTTGATAGACCAATATTTCTTATCATGTGTAGAGTGTTTGAATACAGGAGAAGATCGAAGCAAGGCGATGGAAATGGGAAGTGAAGTGAAGATCAGAAAGCCTTGTCTTTTTTCTTAGTTCTCTCATTAACCCTAACCTTTTCTTTGCATCAATTTCAAGCTGCGGTGCACATAAAGTATGCATATTTTAAGTTCAGAAGAGCACGTGCTTTGATTCGAGTAGGTGCACGTTCATTTGCACTAGAAACGTATTTGTAAATATCATGAGTAAGAGTAGAATCGAACAATGAATGGAGTTGAATGAAGAGAGTAACTCCTCTTTTGAGAAAAATTATGAGTGGTGAGGATCTTTGTTTAGAATATGTAACAAGTATTTCCATGGTTGCACCATGATTCTGAGTTCGTGCACCTAAAGTATGCATGCATAAATATATATGTGCACAAAATTTTCAAGCCCATAGATGCACATCTAATTGCACATGAGCTAAATTGAAGGTGCATGATCAAAATTCAGTTTGAGTTCGAGTGGGAGAACCTCGCCATCGAAAGCTTGATATCTCCTCTTTGCACCATTATGTTTGTTGATGCATGTAAAGTATGCATAAATAGGGTCCATTACATGGCTGTGCACAGACACAATGACTTCGTATGCCCATGCACTTGATTCTCCTCATTCCCTTTGAATTTTCAAAAGTCTTGCATATGCATAAATGAAGATTGATGTGTTGCATCCGGAGGATGCTTGGATTATTGCAGGTGCGGTGAGCGTGGAGGGAGTCCAAGGACTAAAATGGGTTGAAGAACGTTTTAAAAAGACTTTGATCGCTACTTTGTGTTCTCAAAACGGTTACTACATGTGCCACATTAAGAGAAGCAATTGTTACAAAGAAGATTAGTATGGATTCTATGCTCGGATAAGTGCAGATCAAAATTATGTTGGCTCCAATAACTATGCAGATGTCAGCAGCTCAACTTATTGTGGACTCAGTAATTTCTACTCAATTAAGTCGAATGGTATTGTGGACTATGGGAGCAGAAGAGATTTCAAAAACAAAGTCTATTCTGGTTGTTTGGTGGATTGTACGCACAAAGCAAGACAAATTTTGTTCTCATAAAAGAAGTCTTTTTTTTTAAATAAAGGAAGTTCAGCCTTAGCCTAATCTCCCGGACTTTGATTATAGTAAAGAAAAAAAAAGAAGTTACAAGTGAACGGGACTAGTGCCCATGGGGCCCCCCAAATCCCACAATGCAGGGGAGGAGTATGGCAAGCTATAGGGCATTACAGATGAGGCGGATAAAATTATCATCACCCTCATGTGGGACCCATTTGGGTTTCAACTTGTTGTTTTCAAGGAGATAAATACAGTGATCTCTAAACGGTGGCGATCTCTTGACTCGAGCGATTCTTTTATCTAGGAGAAACAAGGATTTCTTGATCGACCATTCCTTAGGAGTCTGGCCAAAATTGACAGCACATCGCTCCCTCCAAATCTTCCAGAGAGTCTCACGTCTGATGGCATTTCACACCCTCGATGAGCAGCCGATCGCCTCACCCAACATCACTTGTTGCCAGTTGATTTGGTTCGTGAGTCTCAAAACTCGGGTCACATGATGCCAGATAACACGGGACTTGGGGCACTCAAAGAACAGGTGAGCTAAATCTTCGATGCACCGATGGCAACGCTTGCACCATGGCGGCACACCACAGATTTTGTTAGTCCTTGCATTGGTCCAGATACCTTTATGCAAGATCTGCCAAATGAGAATGGACTTTTTGACCTCAATTAGGGGGTGCCAAATAGACATGAATTTTAGCTCCCACCGAAGTTTGGTCCAAGAAAGGCACCATCGTGTGGTGAACATCTAAATCCTCTTTGAAGTTGGGGAATCTCGATAGTTTCTTACCATTGCTCCATTTGAGGCCCTCCAAGCAAGGAAGATCCTGACCACAGAGAAGGCAGGTAGTTGAACGGTCCCATGCTAAACATCTGCTTTGAAAAAGAGTCCATTCCTCAAAGGTAACTCTAAGTCTCGGATCCAATTCTTCGAACCTAATCAACTGGCTGATCTCTTGTTTCCAGAGTTGTTTCCACTGTTTGAACCCCTTGTTCCATAACCGCCTTGCAGTTTGGAGGTTCCAAGACTCCATGTTAGAGTATGATCAATGTCTACCCCTCATGATTGTATGCACATTTTGTAAGGCCCCCTTTATGAGGAGAAGCCAAGCGTGCATTACCCAATTGATGGGAATCCCAACTTGAATGTTGGATGAAGGTCATATTGGACCATGTAAGATATTATAAGGAAAGGGAGTTACCAGGGTCCCCAATTGTGGGGTCCGGGGCAGCGGTGAGCAGCCCCGGCTGGGGGGTCCAAGGGGGCCAGCGGGCCCCCTGGCTGGGGGGTCCCAGGGGGCCAGCGGGCCCCCTGGTGGGGGTCCGGGGGCAACGCCCCCGGCGCGACGGTAAAGGGAATATTCCATGGAATATTCCCTGTCGGAGTCAGAAATCATTTATATTTGTTAGGTCGGTTCAACCAGTCTAAGCCGTGTATGGCAATTACGCGGGCGGTGGCCGCCCACGCTCTACCGCCCATGTATAGCCGTCCATGGCAGGCCACCCATGATCCTATATATACATGACTTTTGCACTACCTAAGACATTGAGTTGAGCCAGCATACCTCTACCTTGTATCTCCCTATCTAGAGTTGTCTAGATCACCATTTAAGCTCTACCTTGAGAGCGCACGGGTGGACAACGCCATCATCTTTGTACTTGCTGCTAGTAGAAAATTGTTGAGATTCTCCTATATCTGTTATCTTCTCTGCTATTGCTCCTGTGTTATATTGCGTAACTATTGTCTTACATGGTATCAGAGCTGTAAGGTTCGAATAGCTTGAGAAGTATCATTATTTTAGCCTACTAGTAGACTAGAATATCAGTAGATTATTCGAGTGATTACATGATGGCTTCATCGTCGAACACTAGTCTTGGTGCTTCACCTAATGTTAATGCTGCACCTATTCGAATTCGTCCACCTGCATTCACTGAAGGGAAGCTGGATGGAACCAACTATACACTCTGGAAGTTCAAAATTTCTGCAATTTTGGACTCCTATGAATTACTTGACACTGTCATGGGACCGATGGGATTGGATCCAGAGCCTATACCAGTTGAAGATCCAGCAAATTCAAGATTGATGATTCAGCCAGATCCAGATCTTCTACGAGCTTGGAAGAGGCGGAATGCTGATGCATTATGTGCGATTGTCACTAGTGTAAGTGATTCTGTGCTTACTTTAGTTCAACATACTACTAAAGCACATGAGGCTTGGGGCATATTGGCTCGACAATATGAGACCAAGAACCACACTAGGATACAGAATTTAGAAAATCAGTTGGCAAATGAAAAGCATTCTGATTCTGAAAAGGCTGAAGATTTTATCAAACGGATAAAGCATCTTCAAGATCAATTGGCTGCAGTTGGTGTTGTTATAACACCAGAAGAGCTAGCTCGAAGATCTGTACGTGTTCTTCCAGCAAAGTATGATGGATTAGTAACAGCCCTTAACACTCAGGTAAGGCCAACTCCTCTTACATTTGAAGAGTTTTGTGCCATGCTTTTAGAAGAAGAGATGCGGTTGAAGAATCGGCAAAGTACAACTGATGCTGCATTCTCAGCAAATGCAAAAGGTAAAGGCTCTTCAGAGGGATCAAAGAAGAAGCCAAAGAAGAAAAAGTTCACAGGAAGTTGCTTCTATTGTGAAAAGAAAGGCCATGCCATCAAGGATTGCAGAAAGAAGCAAGCTGATGAACGGAATGGGACTGTAAAATCATCATGGAAGAACAAAGAGTCTGCAAACAACACAGAGCTGGAACTTTGGGTAGCTATTGAAGAGGTATGTTCATCTGCTCAAGCTCGTGTTGATGAGCCATGGATTTTAGATAGTGGAGCTTCTCGCCATATGACTAGTAAAAAGGATTGGTATAGTTCCCTAGTGCCTCTGCGGGAATCCATCAATGTAGTGGTGGGAAACGACTCCAAGTGTCCAGCTGAAGGAACTGGAACCATCTCTTTTATCACTTCTCCAGGTGTTGAGAAAAAGTTATCCGATGTTCTCTATGTACCTACACTCAAAAGAAATTTGTTGTCAGTTTCTGCAATAACAGATCGTGGACTCGAAGTTCACTTCAATAAGAGTGGTGCGGAAATCATGGATTCATCAGGTAATGTTGTAGGTAAAGGCACACGACGGGATAACTTGTATGAGTTAAGTGCTTTAACTGCTACAGAAGATAAAGATGTAAGCAGGTTATGGCACCAACGATTTGGGCATCTCGGATTTGCAGTTTTGAAGGAGATGCAACGAACAGGGATGGTTGCTCATTTGCCTGCATTTTCAGAGTTGCAGGAACCTTGTGAAGCTTGTATGATGGGCAAGCAACAACGAAAGGCATTTCCAAGAGAGACCAGCAATCGATCTCAAGCTCCTCTAGAGTTGGTACATGCTGATCTCTGCGGTAAAATGTCTTCACCTGCTTTAGGAGGATCTTTCTACTTCTTGCTGTTAGTCGACGATTATAGTAGAAAGATGTGGGTTTATTTCATTCGAGAGAAGGCTGATGCTTTTGAAAAATTTAAAGCGTGGCATAAGTATGTAGAAAGTGAATCAGGAAGGAAACTGAAGAAATTTAGAACAGATAGAGGAGGTGAATTCTTGTCAACAGAATTCAACAATTACTGTAAGGAGCATGGTGTGAAAAGGCAACTTACCACAGCTCATACACCTCAACAAAATGGCGTTGTTGAGCGTAGGAACAGGACAGTAGTTGAAATGGCTCGTTGTATGTTAAAGGCTCAAGACATGCCTGATTCATTCTGGGCAGAAGCAGTCAATACAGCAGTCTACATCCTCAATCGAAGCTACACAAAAGCTCTGAAGGGGATGACTCCTCAAGAAGCATATTCTGGTAAAAAGCCTTCAGTTTTGCATTTCAGAATTTTTGGTTGTTTCTGTTATGCACATATTCCTGATTCAACAAGATCAAAGTTGGATTCAAAAAGCAAAAAGTGTGTCTTCCTAGGATATAGTGAAGAGTCTAAAGCATACAGGTTATGGGATCCTGAGGCAAGGAAGATTTTTGTCAGCCGAGATGTGGTGTTTGATGAACGACCACACTTAGTAGAAGATAAAGGTAAATCTACTATCTCATCAAACGGAGAAATATCTCACCTTGTGCCTATCAAAAGACAGGTTAAAGTTGAGGAGGAGGAAACATCTGATGGAGAAATTTCCTCAATAAAAAGCCAACCAATTGTAGCTGCACAGCGTAAGCCACTACCGAAGTGGGCACAACAGCTCTTTGATGATCACAATCCACATGTAGATGCACCAGAATCATCATCGGATGGATTACGAAGATCAAAGAGAATAGAGGAGCAAAGAAGAGCCTCAGAACACATTGTTAACATGGCTCTAATGGCAGATATCATGGGTTCGATAAAGGAACCTACCACCATAGAAGAAGCCATTGATGATCCAGATTGGAGAGCGGCAATGCAGTCTGAGTATGATAGTATACTCAAAAATGATACATGGGATCTAGTCGACTTGCCGCCAAAGAAGAAGGTAATAGGTACTAAATGGATTTGGAAAGCTAAGTATAAAGCTGATGGAACATTAGAAAAGTATAAGGCACGATTAGTTGCACAGGGTTTTTCACAGATTGAAGGATTTGATGTTCAAGAAACTTTTGCACCAACAGCACGCATGACAACTATTCGGACGGTACTTGCAGTAGCTGCACAAAAGTCTTGGCCTATTTTCCAAATGGATGTCAAATCTGCATTTTTGAATGGTCACCTCAAGGAGGAGGTATATGTATCTCAACCACCAGGTTTTGAGGTGCCCAATTCAGAAAATAAAGTTTGCAGGTTGAAGAAAGCTTTGTATGGACTTAAGCAAGCTCCACGGGCTTGGTACCAACGAATTGATCATTTTTTCAAAAATATGGGTTTTGAAAGAAGTACTTCTGATGCTAACTTGTATGTAACGAAAAGGGATAGCAAGCTAGTTGTTGTCATTGTATATGTAGATGATTTGATCATTACAGGAGATCATCAGGAACTCATCAATCAAACTCGGATCAGCTTGGGAACTGAGTTTGAAATGACAGACTTAGGTCTACTCCATTTTTGTTTGGGAATTGAAGTATGGCAAAGGAAGGATGGCATTTTCATCTCACAACAAAAATATTCCAAAGAAATTCTCAAGGCATTTGGAATGATGGACTGCAAACCAACTAGCACACCTATGGAGGTAAATCATAAGCTATCTATGGATGATAACATGCCTGATGTAGATGCTAAGAAGTATAGGAAGCTCGTTGGAAGTCTTATTTTTCTGTGCAACACTAGACCAGACATTTGCTATGCTGTTGGAGTGTTAAGCAGGTTTTCCAACAAACCTAAGGAGAGTCACTGGAATGCTGGAATGCGAATTCTAAGGTACATTGCAGGAACCTTGGATTTTGGTATTTTGTATACCACAGGTGATACACTCCAAGGATATTGTGATTCAGATTGGGCTGGAGATTGTGATTCTAGAAAATCAGTTTCTGGATATTGTTTCTCACTTGGTTCAGGAATATTTTCTTGGGTAAGTAGGAAGCAACCAACTCTCGCACTCTCCTCCACTGAAGCAGAGTACAAAGCAGCTTGTTTTGCTTCTTGTGAGGCAGTCTGGTTAAGGAGAATTCTTGCAGATATAGGCTTTCCATCAAATATGCCAATTGTACTCAAGTGTGATAATCAAAGTTGTATGGCTATTGCAAAGAACCCAGTATTTCATGCTCGCACCAAGCACATAGAAGTACAGTACCATTACATTCGTGAGCTAATTGAAGATGAAATTGTGGAGCTAGAATATTGCCCAACAGAGGCAAATTGTGCTGACATATTCACTAAAGCACTTGGAAGAGAGCAGCTCAACAAGCATCTTCAACAGATGGGCATAGGACCGAGACCTACTTGATTTATCATCGGTAAACATTGAGGGGGGGTGTTAGAGTATGATCAATGTCTACCCCTCATGATTGTATGCACATTTTGTAAGGCCCCCTTTATGAGGAGAAGCCAAGCGTGCATTACCCAATTGATGGGAATCCCAACTTGAATGTTGGATGAAGGTCATATTGGACCATGTAAGATATTATAAGGAAAGGGAGTTACCAGGGTCCCCAATTGTGGGGTCCGGGGCAGCGGTGAGCAGCCCCGGCTGGGGGGTCCAAGGGGGCCAGCGGGCCCCCTGGCTGGGGGGTCCCAGGGGGCCAGCGGGCCCCCTGGTGGGGGTCCGGGGGCAGCGCCCCCGGCGCGACGGTAAAGGGAATATTCCATGGAATATTCCCTGTCGGAGTCAGAAATCATTTATATTTGTTAGGTCGGTTCAACCAGTCTAAGCCGTGTATGGCAATTACGCGGGCGGTGGCCGCCCACGCTCTACCGCCCATGTATAGCCGTCCATGGCAGGCCACCCATGATCCTATATATACATGACTTTTGCACTACCTAAGACATTGAGTTGAGCCAGCATACCTCTACCTTGTATCTCCCTATCTAGAGTTGTCTAGATCACCATTTAAGCTCTACCTTGAGAGCGCACGGGTGGACAACGCCATCATCTTTGTACTTGCTGCTAGTAGAAAATTGTTGAGATTCTCCTATATCTGTTATCTTCTCTGCTATTGCTCCTGTGTTATATTGCGTAACTATTGTCTTACACTCCACCCCCCGAATGCCGCTGATCGGGAACCAAATAGAGTCATTTTGTCTTATGCCAGCAGCCCACTTCCACTCATCACTGATTCTGATGAACTGTTTGGCCTTGTTCCAATTCTTCCATAAGGAACACACAAGGCTAGAGCCTTTAGGGAAGACCGGGTGGGGGGAGAACAAAAGCGTGAGAATCCCTATGTCCTTCCAACCAGGGTGGCCAACTAAGGTAAGGTCTTCCGTGTTTCTGAAGATCAATTTAGCCCAAGAGGAATCCCTATTGCTCCAAGCCTTGATAAGCCACTTTGCCGCCAACTTGTCAGCCAATCCAACAATATCCAAAATTCCCAAGCCCCCTGAGTCTTTAGGGCTAATGCAAGTTTCCCATTTGAATTTGGGAATCCCCCTCCTGTTGGGTCCCCAGTCCAAAGGTAGTTTCTGCAGATTCTTTCCACTTTGGCCAAGTCTTTCTCCTTAGGTCTCCAACACGAGATAAAGTAAATAATTGTAGACAACATAAATGTGTTAACAACCATAGCACGCCCTGCCAAGTTGACTTGCATACCTTTCCAATGATTCAGCTTCCTATCCAGCTTGGATAGAACCCAGTTCCAGCGTTGGTCCATTGAGATGTCGAATCCCATCGGAATGCCAAGGAGACGGAAGACTTGACCGCTAGGGATAGCTTGACACCCCTGATCCACCAACAATTGGGGAGTATGTCCGCTGATTGCTCTAAAAGCAGTTTTAGCATGGTTGATTTTTGAGCTTGATGCCACACAAAAGGTGTGAAGGCACCACCAAAACACCTCAATGTTGTTTATATCGTTATTCACAAAGGCATTCATGTCATCAGCAAAAAGTCTCACAATCATTTGGCCATGATTTAGAGGTAAGGAAAGACCCTTGAGATTGCCAGCGTCCATGTGATGCTTTAATAGGCAGCTGAGTCCATTCGAGGCGATAGCGAATAGTAATGGAGCCAGAGGGCAGCCTTGCCTAATTGATCTTTTTAAAGGAATGGGCTCACAGAGCTTACCATTGATGTTTATTCTAGTTGAAGCATTTCCAAGAAGAGTGGAAACCATCTTCGTGAACTTTTGGCTGCATCCAAGGTCTTTCAATGATTGAAGAATAAAGTCCCATTCCAATCTGTCATACGCTTTTTCAAAGTCAATCTTAATGAATACCAGATCTTGAGCAGACTCCTCAGCAAAAGCAAGGCCTTCCCAAATATCGATAATTGCTTCAAGTATAGATCTACCTTTGATAAAACCTTTCTGGTCCTCGCACAGCCATGACTTTAAATGACAAGAGATTTTGTTGGCGATAACTTTTGCAATTATCTTGTATCCTGTTTGGAGCATGGTAATCGGATGCCAGTTTTCAACACTCTTATCTCCCCATTTGTGGATTAACTTGATGACGACATTATTCAGGCACTCAGGGAGGGCACCGAATGAGAGAGCCTCTTACCACACGAGGCGCAGTGGGGTGGCCACCTGATGTTTGAATGACTTGAGAAACTCATTGGTAAGGCCATCCAGACCCGGACTTTTCCCATTGGGAAGGGCATCAATAACCTCGATAATTTCATTCTCAGAGATGTTAGCATCCAGTAGAGCAATCAAGTTCTGTGGGATTTTGGTTTGAGCAACCCTTGAGATGGTTGCCATGGAGTCGCGCTTGTGGGGGGAAAGAGGAGTCGAGACCCCAAGAAGATTGGTAAAGTGCTCGACGATGATAGATCTATTCTCCAATTCCGTGCAACATTCAGTTCCATTGTTATCGACCAATAGGGGGATGGATTCCCTAGCTTGTTTCCTTTTGAGGATGTTACACATCTCTTTCGTTGGTTTGTCGGCCTTCCCTGCCTACCAATCTTTGAAGAAAATTTGAAGATTTTTGCTTTGAACCTCCTCCTCTAATCTTAGTCTTCCCCTGATTTTCAAAAGACCTTGTTGGCAATGTAACTTACCTTTGTTCACCTCTTCTTCAAGTCGTGAGAGCCTCCGGTACACCGTTTCTCTTCTTTTTTTTCGGATTTCTCTTATAGTCTTTTGAGTCCTGATTAGAATTTTTCGAGTCCTTTCTGTCGCGCTTCTCCAACACTTAGCAGGTTCATTACAGTGAGCAAAGGCTTTTGTCCACACCTCAGAAATTTCTTGGTGGAGAGAGGGAAGGGAAAACGATGTCTGACAAGCATGAAACCAAGGAGCTTTCTGGAACATGGGAATCGGTTTGAAAGACAGAGTAATCGGATAGTGGTCTGAGATAGTCAGGTCCATGTGTTGGGAAATCAAAGGAAAACCCCACTGAAGGATGGTGTTCTGATCGATGTAGCATCTATCAAGTCTTGCTTTCCTCAAAGAGTCCCCCGATTGGAGATTTGACCAGGAGAGCCCCTCCATTGTTGGTGCATATCAAGCCTTCACACATTGGCTTGGACTCATGGAAGATTAGCTTGGACAAAGCTTCATTAAGGCTTCACTTGAAGCAAGGCTCATATGAACATATGCTTAGATGTTCTCACTTTTTACCCCTTTGTAAAAGTCATTGTGACTTGGAATAATTTGTAACCACACCTACTTGAGAAAGTCGTGGAAATTTGAATGTTGTAATGGAGAGAATATCTCCCTACTTTTAGAGGAGAGATTCTAGGGAGCCTTAGTTTGAATTTCAAATTCAACTGAACACAAAACTCCTATAAAAGATGAAGAAGAAAAGTCGCGGGTGTGTTACTCATTCTAGCTCATCTCCCGAGGCATTTTTATCATTGTAACTCATTGTGTGTGAGTGCTATCTTATAGCCAACACCACAATACCTCATTTAGATATGCTTGTCAAGCTAATGAGATTGTACAAACACATTAATCAATAGAAGTATACATTCACTATCTATTGTTTTCTCTGAGTCATCATCTTCAAGTCTGTCAACTTCAACAGGGCATAACTCAAGATCTACAGAACCAAATCAAGAGTTCTATAGCTCATTGGAACCAGCGCAACGTCTTCTACAAGCATATAAAATCTCAGAAGATTTCATTCAGCCATTTGAGAGAAATCCGCTTCGAAGTGCACACTGGTCTGTGTCTGCAGAGTTCCTAAAAAGTCGGGGGTAATTAGAATTTTGCTAAACTTATATCTCAGTGCATAGTTTATCAATTTGAGTGATTCCACTTGTGATTGGTAGCTTGTTAAGTTACTTTAATACTCCCAAAAGGAATTGTTCCAATTTTAAGTGTGCTGGTCACACTAAGCATAACACTGAGCAGGTATCATTACAGAAATAGTAAGTTTTTTTGGATTTGTGAAGAAACCAAGTTGTCTGTTTTGGTTTGATCATTACCCAAACCATTTGCAAAGTACATATAAGGTTTCTTGGTACCATTTGAAAGCTCAAGGAGTCTACTAAGCATATCTGGAACCAAAGGAGGGCAGGTGTGAAGCAGGTTTTGCAGCATCAACTCATTTCTTGAGTGCATCCAACCATCACTCCCAACAGTGGTATCAGAGCAAAGAAGGTAAACATGGGTGATGGTTTCCCTTCCTTCATTGACAAATTGGACAGAAATAATTACCAGGCTTGGTCATTGAGAATGAAGACCTATCTACAAGGGAGAAGCTTATTTGGATACATATCAGGAGATGAGGAATTGCCCTCATTCAAGACTAGAGGACTACCCACAAAGGATGAACATGAAAGGCTCAACCAATGGTGTGCAAAGGATGCTTTGGCAAGGTCTTATCTCTTAAACTCTATATCTGACTTTCTTTTACCACATGTAAGGAACTGTAAGACTTCCCAAGAAACTTGGGAAACCTTGTCAAACTACTTTTCTTCCAACACAAGGGCTAGGAAGAATCAATTATGGATAGAGTTTAGAACCCTTAGGAAGCAGCCCAAGCAATCAGTCTCAGAGTATGTAACAAAGATCAAAGATGTGGCAGACCAACTAGCAAGGATTGGAGAGGAGATTGAAGAGGAGCAAATAGTCAGGCAAGTAACAAATGGACTCAAGGCAGATGATAAATGGGAAAGTTTCACTACTGCAATGGATCTCTATATGGACATGCATACCCCTGATCTCACAACACTCATGGGCCAACTATTTACACATGAAGCAAAGTTTACAAAGGCTGGAGATCAATCAAAAGGTAACAATCCCTCTGCTCTCTATACTGATAAGAAAGTTAAAGATAAAGGTAAAGGGAAGAAACAGGATGAAGAAGGTTCTACCTCTCAAGCTAATTATGCAGGGAGAGGTAGGTCATCTAGAGGAAGAGGCAGAGGAGGTAAGTCAGGTAGGGGGAGACCCTACAACTCATCACCATGCAACATTTGTGGATTGTCCAATCATACCACATATGAATGCTACAAGAACTACAAAAATCAGAGAGGAAGAGGCTACTCAAGAGGTGGATACTCTCAAGGGAGAGGCAGATTCAATCAACACCAAAGCTACAATGGATACAACAATTCATACAACAACAACTACAACAACAACCACAATGGTAATTATCAAGGTGGATTCAGAAATAGAAGAAACTACAAAAACTATACAGAGGAGCAAGATGACTCCCTATTGATCATGAATATGACCTCCAAGATAGGTACAAATGATGATCATTTATTTTATATTGACTCAGGATGTTCTAACCATGTAGCTGGCAATGTGGCACTACTTTCTGATTTGGAAGAGCCCAAGGGCAAACATCAGGTACAAACAGGTGATGACACTAAACACTCTGTTGTCAAAATTGGAAATGTGAAGACATGTGATGGTAATCAGAACCTATTAAGCAGGGTACTCTATGTACCAACCATCACTAAGAATCTAATGAGTGTTGGTCAGATTGTGGAGAAAGGTTTGCAGGTCAGATTCACACAACATGGAGCATATGTGGAGGACCCAAAACATGGATTCAGAAGGATAGCCAAAGGGGAGAAATCAGGTAGATTATTTACATTTGAGCTAGAAGACACCAAGAACATTGCTTTGTATAATTATAAGGATCAGACACTTTCAGAGTTAGAAATATGGCATAAGAGATTAGGGCACATAGGTGAAAGGACTCTAAAGCAAATGTGCAGGGATCAATGTGTGCTTGGGATACCTAATGTATCCAAGCAACACATGATTTACAAGTGTGGATCATGTCAACTTGGTAAGTCTCACAGGTTACCCTATTCAAGGAAAGGATTCATGCATGAAGACTACCTAGACTTGGTACACACAGATGTTTGGGGACCTAGCAAGGACCCTTCCATTTCTAGTTCAAGGTATTATGTGTCCTTCATTGATGACTATAGCAGATGGACCATTTTATACTTTATGAAGCATAAAGATGAAGTGTTTAATTGTTTCAAGAGGTATCTTGCACTTGTTGAAAATCAAACAGGAAGAAGCTTGAAGAGGCTAAGGTCAGATGGTGGAGGAGAGTACTTCGCCAATGAGTTTGAAGATTTCTTGCAGAAAAGAGGCATCGAAAGGGAGATCACTACAAGGTACTCACCTGAACAAAATGGGGTAGCAGAAAGAAGGAATAGACTTATAGTAGAAACAGCTAGGTCTATGCTTAATGAGAAAAAGTTGCCAAATTATCTTTGGGCAGAGAGTGTATCCACTGCCACCTATCTCATCAATAGGTTGCCATCCAAATCACTTGATGGCATGACACCATATGAAGCTTGGCATGGTAAGAGACCCTCTCTGGATCATTGCAAAATCTTTGGTTGTGTAGCATATGTGCATATTCCCTCACAGGTAAGGGGTAAGCTAGACCCTAAGGCTGAAAAATGTATCTTCATTGGTTATGATTTGAACCAAAAGGGATACAGATTCTACAACCCCACAAACAAAGGGTTCAAGGTAAGCAGAGATGTCATCTTTGATGAGAATGACTCTTGGTATGAAAATGAATGCAGGAAGATTAGTCTACCCTATGACATGGAAGAGGATTTCCCAAAGCTCACCAAGGAGGAACCAAGTCAGCAAGAAGATTCAAGCTCAGATGATGATGATACAATAAACCTTGAAGAGTTCAAGGCTTGGAAGTCCAAAGGAAAGATGAAGATAAAGCAATTAGAAGATAAGCCAGAAACTTCAACTCAAGCAATGAGGAGATCTCAGAGAGAAAAGAAGAAGCCTATCAGATTTGGGTATGACACATCACTTGTAACTAAACATTCGGTATATCTTGCAAAGGACTTGTTGAATGAAGAACCAGGTACCTATGAAGAAGCAATTACCAAACCAGAATGGAGAGAAGCCAGGGATGAAGAGATGGAAGCTCTCAAGGAAAGTGATACTTGGGACTTGGTACCCAAGAAGGACTCCATGAAGGTGATAGGATCCAGATGGATCTACAAACTAAAGAAGAATTCAGATGGAACAATAAACAGGTACAAAGCTAGGTTGGTAGCCAAGGGTTTTGCACAAACCCAAGGCATTGATTATGAGGAGACATTTTCTCCTGTGGCTAAGATGCCAACTATCAAAATTTTGGTAAGTGTAGCTGCATCCAAGAATTGGAATATGTACCAATTAGATGTGAAGAATGCATTCTTGAATGGATGGATATCTGAAGAAGTCTACATGTCACAACCACCTGGCTATGAAGATCCAAAAAAGGTACATTATGTTTGTAAATTGAAGAAGGCTCTGTATGGCTTAAAGCAGGCACCTAGAGCATGGAATTACAGGTTGACAACCTACCTTCTAGATCAAGGATTTGTGATGAGAAAAGCAGACACTTCTCTATTCATAAAGAGAAGTAGTACAGAGGTAATATATTTGTGTGTCTATGTTGATGACATTATCATTACAGGCAATGATGTCAATGGGATTAGACACATCAAAGGACAGATGATGAAAGAATTCAAGATTAGTGATCTTGGATTATTAAAGTATTTCCTAGGTCTTGAATTGATCTATACAGATACAGGTATTTACATCACTCAAAAGAAGTATGTGCAGGATATGGTCAAGAAGTTTGGCTTGCAGGATGCTAAGGTATCTACTACTCCAATGGAGGTCAATCTAAAGCTAAGTGCTCATGATGGAGAAGAAATTAAAGACATTACAGGATACCAAAGTATGGTAGGAAGTTTGAACTATGCTACTTTGACAAGAATTGATATAGCATATGGAGTTAGTGTGCTTAGTCAATTCATGCACAAACCAAGGGTACCTCACCTAGAGGCAGCAAAGAAGATCTTGAAGTATCTGAAGGGAACACAAAGTCATGGTTTGTATTTTCCTTATACATCAGCTATTGACATTAAAGTTTACTCAGATGCAGATTGGGCAGGATGCAAGGATGATAGGAGGAGCACATCTGGTTATATTTGTTTTGCAGGAGATAAGCCTATTTCTTGGTCAGCCAAGAAGCAACCTACAGTGGCATTGTCATCCACTGAAGCAGAGTATAGAGGGCTTGCCAATGCCACTCAAGAAGCTATCTGGTTGAAGCTTCTATATACAGAATTAGGTCTATATACAAGACCACCAATCATATTTGGAGACAACACTAGCTCTCTTCACCTTGCAGCTAATCCAATTTATCATGCCAGAACTAAACACATAGAGGTTCATTACCACTATGTGAGAGAGAAGTTGCTAAGTAAAGATATACAATTGACATATGTGTCTACTAATATGCAATGTGCAGATTTACTTACAAAGGCATTGGATGGAAACAAGTTATGCAGATTTAAATCTATGATAGGATTGCAGGAAGTGATTGAAGAATGAAGAAGAAGACTTACGACAAAATGTTTGGCTTGAGGGGGAGCTGTTGGTGCATATCAAGCCTTCACACATTGGCTTGGACTCATGGAAGATTAGCTTGGACAAAGCTTCATTAAGGCTTCACTTGAAGCAAGGCTCATATGAACATATGCTTAGATGTTCTCACTTTTTACCCCTTTGTAAAAGTCATTGTGACTTGGAATAATTTGTAACCACACCTACTTGAGAAAGTCGTGGAAATTTGAATGTTGTAATGGAGAGAATATCTCCCTACTTTTAGAGGAGAGATTCTAGGGAGCCTTAGTTTGAATTTCAAATTCAAATGAACACAAAACTCCTATAAAAGATGAAGAAGAAAAGTCGCGGGTGTGTTACTCATTCTAGCTCATCTCCCGAGGCATTTTTATCATTGTAACTCATTGTGTGTGAGTGCTATCTTATAGCCAACACCACAATACCTCATTTAGCTATGCTTGTCAAGCTAATGAGATTGTACAAACACATTAATCAATAGAAGTATACATTCACTATCTCTGGTTTTCTCTGAGTCATCATCTTCAAGTCTGTCAACTTCAACAGGGCATAACTCAAGATCTACTGAACCAAATCACGAGTTCTATAGCTCATTGGAACCAGCGCAAAGTCTTCTACAAGCATATAAAATCTCAGAAGATTTCATTCAGCCATTTGAGAGAAATCCGCTTCGAAGTGCACACTGGTCTGTGTCTGCAAAGTTCCTAAAAAGTCGGGGGTAATTAGAATTTTGCTAAACTTATTTCTCAGTGCATAGTTTATGAATTTGAGTGATTCCACTTGTGATTGGTAGCTTGTTAAGTTACTTTAATACTCCCAAAAGGAATTGTTCCAATTTTAAGTGTGCTGGTCACACTAAGCATAACACTGAGCAGGTATCATTACAGAAATAGTAAGTTTTTTTGGATTTGTGAAGAAACCAAGTTGTCTGTTTTGGTTTGATCATTACCCAAACCATTTGCAAAGTACATATAAGGTTTCTTGGTACCATTTGAAAGCTCAAGGAGTCTACTAAGCATATCTGGAACCAAAGGAGGGCAGGTGTGAAGCAGGTTTTGCAGCATCAACTCATTTCTTGAGTGCATCCAACCATCACTCCCAACATCCATGTCTTTCACCTCGACCAGGTCGAGATGGAGCTTGATTTTCTCCCATATCTCTTTCTCCTGACCATTAATAATTTTTCCTTTGTTATTCCATCGGTCCTCAGGAAACTCAACCATGTTGAAGTCCCCACAAATGAGAACATTGTGTGACAGGGAGTCGAGGGAAGCCCAAGTATCCATTCTATCTACTTCACCATTAGGGGCATAAATTGAGACCACAGTGAACTGGAAAGGGAACCTGAAAGAGGTAGCAATCCAACGATGATTCCGACCTTCAAAAGTCGAGGTTACATTGCTAGACAAGGAGTGACTAATGCCGATAGAAGCACCCCCCGTCCCTCTAGGGTGAGAAGTGGAGAACCAAAGGTGGTTCGGAGAAATGCATTTAAGCCGTTTCTGGAGATCCTCTCCGTCGATTTTAATCTCTTGTAAGCAAATAAAGTCAGGGGCGAAGCACTTGTCTTTGAACCACTAGCCAAGAATCGAAGCTCTTGACGGGTCAGACAGACCCCTGACGTTTAGAGATGTGAATTTCATTAATGATGGTTGCCCTCTTTGAGGGGAGGGACCCGATCTTTTTTCTTCTTGTGGTCTTCTTTTTTCCTCCCTACTTCTTGACTTAGGATCCTACTCTTGAGGGGGCTCTTCCAAGGCATGCCGGAAGGTTGTTTTTTTTTAAGCTTTGACTTTTGTTGCGGTAATCTTGGAAAGCATACCGGGAGGGTAGGACCAAGAGAGGAGCTTCTGCTGTCTGGGTTGTCTTCATTGCTGGTAGTGAAGCCTTCCTCTTTACTCGTGGTATAACCTTCTTGGTTGTCTTCTTTGCTGGTAGAGCACCCAAGGGTATTATCAGTGGGGTCTTCTTCAAAGTGGTTGTCCCCTGGGAAGTCGACCTCATTAATCTCTTTTTCTAGGTTACAGTATATGTTATTCGAGGCGGCAACTATCGTAGTATTCCTTGCTGTTGATCTTCGAGGGCTAACTTTCCTCCTGCATCTCACTTCAGTGAATCCTTCTGAATCCGTCTCAGCAACGCGAGTTCCCTCTTCTTCCTCCATTGGAGGGGGATGACCCCGAGTGTCATCTTGGGGGAGAGGGTCTAGGGTCCCATCTGGTTTAAGCTTGTTTTTATTGGTACTTTTCTTCAGGGGGCAGTCTTTGATCCTATGACCTTGATGCCTGCACCGGAAGCACGCGTTTGGCAAATTCTTGTAAGTAACCTCTTGTGTCCAGGTCTTACCATCTCCACAGTTTATGGAGATTTTCGAGGGAAGGACCTGGTTCAGGTCTGTTTCAACGCAGATCTGTGGATGCCATCTTGCATTGAAAGAATGTTGAGCACCATCGTAGATTAACCCCCCAACATCCTCTCTTGAGGCCATCGGGCGACCGATCGGAGAGACGATTTCACTAAGAAAGTCTGGGGTCCACTTAAAAAGGCAAAGGGTGGACCGGCCCACTTGCCAAGAGCCAGCTTGCAGGGCTTGGAAAGCCATCTCTTCATTCTCAAATACTAGAAGCAGGTGATTCGCCGGCAGGAATTGACATTTGGACACAATTAGGCCGCGCGGGAACCACTCCTTACGAAGCCAAGTTCTCACACATTGAAGAGGGGGCCTAGGGCCAAACATTTGACCGATTAGGCAAGTTTTCATTAGTTCTTGCTTTGCCGCCACAGACTCCTTGCATAAAGAGACCTCTAGGGGCGCGACGTCCATTGGGACGGACTCCATCTCAAGGGGGGAGACGGACTGAGGGGGAGCCACATTGTTCATGACACACCAGGGAATAAGGGTCGACATCTTAATGACCAAAATCCCTCCCCCCTCAACACCACTTTGAATTTTGGCTATGCGTAAATGAATCCCTCCCAACACCAAGAGAAAAGCTTTTCTGGATTTTGGCTATGCGTAAATGAATTCCCAAAGGTAATGCATGGTCAAGAGCTCAGTGAAAATGAATGTCCATTTCGAAGAAAGAGGTAAGAAAAGGAAACAAATTCAATGTCTTAGTTGCGGAGGTTTTAGTTCTTTCATAAACTTGAATTGCAGATGTCAACACGTTGTGCGAAATGCGCGCTCCCAGCCTCCCAGTCAGTCGCTAACAAGAACTAAAGTAGCCCCTCCTGGCGACGCCTCGAGTCAATGGCGACTGAAGCCACTCGGTCGCGACTAAAGCCACTCGGTCGCGACTGACGCTCCAATCCACGATGGACAGACACCTCTCGATCGCGAAGGACACTCGGTAAATCCACGATGGACAGCCACTCGGTCGCGACTAATGCTCCAATCCACGATGGACAGACTCGATGCCGATGGCTTCTGAGCTGAGGACGATGGGCTTCAAAATTAGACGATGACTTTTGTGTTGAGGACGATGTCCTTCGCGAAAGGTTTTGGCGATGATGACGACGCCAACTTGATGATATCGGAAATATCTTTGTGGAACTACTGTGTCATCTCAGCCTATGATTGGGTGACTTGACCGACTGCATCTTCATCTCATCACTTTCTTCCCTACTTGTACTTGCTATGAACTGAGCTCTTTGCTTGTAGATCTTTCAGAAGCGCAGCTCTGTCCCAATTAATGGTTCTTCCAACCGTCGCCCTTCACATATACTTTTGATTCCTGCTGTCTCCCTTCACTCCAATCTTGTTCTCGCAGTTAAGGTTCCGTCGCAGCTTCAGCTGCAGAGTAGCGGTTGAGCTTGCACGTAGTGTCTTTGAGCTTCCCGTTCAGAATCGTGTTTTGACCTCAAAGTGCAGAGGACGGAGTGTTGGTTTGTGATGATGGCTATTTGCGTCGCCCTGGTGTTTGTCAGAGATGGTGAATGGTCGTAACAGGAACTTGGAAAACTTATCTTTTATATCAGCTCCTATCTGATCTTGTGCTAAGTTAGAATTCTCCTCATGACTTCATCACCCTCAATATGCAGTGGATGTGCACTAATTGTAGAAAGAATAACCACACAGGTACTTATTTTTCTGGTTCATTGCGCATATTAGCTCATGTTGTAAAGGTGTTTCATGCATTGCTAGTATATACAATTCAGAATGATCCGCTAAGTCGGCCTAAATCTCAAGGATTTTTCTTGGGATGAATCTGCACTGCACTGGATTATTGAAAAACGTGGGGCATTGAGCTTTGATATTTCATGTTACACAGATTCGACTAAATAAAAATATTAGCATATGATGTTGCATTTTCCTATACTGATGATTGATTGATTGTGTATGCATGCGGTTGTGTCTAAACAAAATTGGAATAGCACGATGCTATGGGTTTAAGTTTTGATAAAAGATCATTCTATGCTGTATGAGTACATTCTATGCTGTATTAAGTTTTGATAAAAGATCATTCTATGAGTACAGCTGCGTCCAAGCATAAATGGAAATATAGTACAATGCTGCTAGCATATATTGTCAATAGATGTTATATATGGTTTTAGAGAGGTACATGCATTACATCTTAATAGGTTTTGATGATTGGGTGATTATTAAGAACGTTGAACCCCATTACGGTATCTAAGTTGTTGATACAAATGAATGCATAAGACAAGATAAGTGACTCGTTAGGCTATCTCAACAGACTTTTGAAAGGGCCCATTAGATGTAATTTGGATATAGTTGCGAAGTTTTTTTTTGAAGCGTACCACTTGAAGCATCAAAAGGGGTTCTTCGGTGATGACTCAACACATGAAGATGTCCTTGCCTTCATATAAGTGGAAGTTCAAACTCCCCAACATACCTTTGGACAAGCGATTTGGTTGTAGTGTAAGGTGGACATTAAGAGTCTATTTTTGCTCGAAGGCAAATAACAATTGCACCTTTAGCATACTTATGGGTTGAGACTTTGGTGTACTCTGAATAAAATTAGTACTAAAAGAAGCAAGAAGACTTTAGGCTTAATTTTTACATCTTTACAATGAATGAAGTAATTAAAACACTAAAATCGAATGCATACCTTTTACAAGTATCTTGAATATAGACTTTAGCTCATGGCCGTCTGAACTCGTGATATCTAAATTCACGAGTAGATGTTTTGTTAAATGAGCATAGCAATTTCATATCACATCAGAACCTTCAGTTTAAGTAATGGAGTATAGCAAATGAATGATTCTTCTCTTTAATAAAATCTCATAGCCTAACCGTATGAGTTTCAAGCCTCGAACCAAATTTAAGAAATAAACTTTGAATACCAATACATACCCTCCTTTGTTGATACGAACAGCGTGACATACCTGGTGAACTCGACATGAACGGAGGGGGTGAGTAAGTTATAGATCCATAGGAATTAGCATATTCAAAATGGAAGATATCCTAGCTTAATTCCTACGCTTTCAAGAAGAAGATAGGCGTCAAAAGGCCATCCAGTCACTTCATGAACGTCTAGTCAATCGGTGTGGCTTTTTCAATGGGAACAATATCTCCAAGTTTTGTAAAGAGTATGAACTCGAGTCAAAGTACTTAGGTGTCCATTTAGATCTGATGACGAAAAAAGAACTATGCCAAAACTTTATCTATGTATCGGGATATGACATACGAGACCAAATAATGCAAATAAATCAAATGACATGGTCTCAATACAAAGCGATACTCCTCAGGCAGTTTATGCTAGAGGACCTTGATAAAGTGACCCTTAGATCTTTCCTGAGGTGGGTTCATATACACAAAGATCGGCCAATTCTCGAGATCAAAGAAGAGTTTGAGCGACAATATGATGATCTCTCTGAGCACGATAAGAGGTGCATAAGTCATGAAAGGGTATCATTGTTTCTTCGAACAATCGACGTTAAAGCCAGAGAAGATTTAATTCCACTTCTACAACATATAGACTCCGACTCGGGGCTCAGAGAGGATTGGATGCTCGTCCAAGAAGCTCTGAGAAGATACGTGAAGAAACAACAAACAATTGAGAAATTTATGGATGATTGGAGAACTGATCTTCAAATAGATGAAAATTATAACTATGTTCCAAGCATTTTACCAATTGTGGATAACAGTCAAGTCCATGAGGTTGTAGAGACCCCAATTGGGCATGAAGTAGATATGCATGGGCTTGACATACATAGTGATGATAGGAAATATGAAGAAAATTCTAAAAGTGCGATCGATATAACCTCAAAGGTTACAAGGTGCCAAGAGCCTCTAGACTTCTTTACAACGATTACATCTTTGGGTGCCATAAGTGGACAAAGCTCGAAGATGGGAGGATCAAAGGAGCAAGTGGAAGCTAATCAAAATCAAACCAAACTAAACCAACATCAAACCAAACAAACAACAAACATAAAACAAAACAAAAACCAACAAAACCCAACAAGAAATCAAGATGAAGCTTCCCCTACTCCGATAAACTCCTCACATCGAATAAAAGATAATCAAACAAATCAAGAAACATCTCAAGATGCAAACAAAGAGATAGAGATATCTAGAAGGCTCATAGGTAATAGGATGGAGAAAAAAGAAGAGATAGAAATAGAGAACCCAATAAATATGTCTGAAGATCGAGCTCGAGATGCATCCTTACGTGATGACATCGGGCAAGATTGGATGTCACTTGATGGTCATGAACCCCTTCTGACATATGATTCAGATAGAGCTTATGATCTAATGAATGAATTACAAGAAGAAACTTCAATGGAACATGATGTTGAATCTAAGGACCTATCAAAAAAAGATTTGATGGGTAAGAAAATGGATATGCAGAAATCCCTATTATACATGCATATAGAGATGCAAGAAAATGAACCTACTTATATGAAGGAGATCATGCAAATAATGAGTCCTCTAGAGATTGAAATGTGTGATAATGGAGATGAGCATGATGCTAATCTATGGGATATACAAATGATAAGTCCTCTAGATAGTGAAATGTATGTCGATGGTGATAAGCATGATCCTAATCCTACCGATAGTCTAGATGAAGATCAAGATACTGATATGTTTTTGGGCGATGCCACATTGGACAAAGATCCTACACATAAAAAAGAGGATAAGGATGGAGTTCAAAATAATATGTATGTAAATGATGCCACACTCCATGAAGAGAGAAGTATGAATGAACATGAGGAGGATGAGAAAGTACCATTGATCATTCCTCTAAATAGTGATATCTATGTCAAAAATAATCATGTTGAGTTGGGAGATGAAATGTTTATTGTGATGTATGATAAATCTTATGTGTGTATAGCATTGAAGGATATTCAATGTAAAACTATTGAGTCAAACCATTGCATTGATGAAGCTCAGGTTGATTTGGGTATATATGTCCAGATTCTCGCACATGATGAGATACTTGAGCAAGTTCCAATGATTGAAGAAGGTGGACTAAGTACTTCCTTTGAAGAGAACGAGCAAGAAACGATGGAGATGGATGTAGAATCCTATGATGGCATTTTGGATAAAGAAATTAAAGATCAAGATTTTCTTGATTATGAGGATATGGATTCCATTCATATTGAGGGAGAAATGTTTTGGGATCATAACAAAGACAATGATGAAGAGTTCTTGGATAGACTAGAGGACGAAGCAGATACCATAATTGCTGGGGCTCAAGTAGAAAGGAATCATGATAGATTGGAAGACAAAAGCGATTGTGTATTATCATTTGAGAGTGATGATCACATCTACTTGGTAAAGGAATCGAATGAATCTAATCAAAATGTATGTTCTGATGAAGATAAAAATCATATTCCAAATGATGCAAATGAAGATATTTCCTCAAATAATTCCAAGCATGAAATGAATCAAAATGCATGCTTGAAGAGGCTTTTTGAAGATGGTTTAAGCTCATCAAAAATCAAAACTCTATACTTATGTGCTTTTGATTCATCAAGAGTAACCTCATATGATGCATTTGAGAGGATTATGGACAAAGGTAACTATGTCTAGATGATTGCATCATGGATTTTCAAATGTTCCAAGAGCTATACCTACCAATCCAATCACCAAGGGATGGACAAGGAAATGAAATGGCTGGTCCACATATCGAATCTGTTTAAAAATGATTCACCGATTGATGCGATCCAAAGGTGGCTTCTATTCAAGCACAATTTCTTTGGTAAGCATGTATCAAGGAGGATGGGTTCGAAGGAATAACACCAATAAATGAGAATTAACAATATCAAAAGGAATTTGTAAATAAAAATGTATATATATCTCATGCTCTTCGCTTCAATCTTAAGATAGATACAAGGAGCCAAATAAAAATCAAAAGGTAAGGAATTAAAGTGAGAACGCTTATGGTAATGAATGCTTGTTGGATGAGGTATGAAGTTAATATAATTCAAATAGATATTTTTAATGTTCAAATGAATGAAGTTTTTCAATATGTGATTATTGAATGTGATGCTAGTAATTTCTCTTATGAGGTTTTGAGAACAGGTGTTGATATGGAGCTGATCGAAGATCTAGAGTTTTAACAGATTGTATAGGAGGCAACCACTTTCAAGCTGCATTCTTATGGTTTATTACAAATGGGGTTTTGAAGTTCATTCATGGATTGCATGTGTACATATAAGTATTTTGATAGACCAATATTTCTTATCATGTGTAGAGTGTTTGAATGCAGGAGAAGATCAAAGCAAGGCGATGGAAATGGGAAGTGAAGTGAAGATCAGAAAGCCTTGTCTTTTTTCTTAGTTCTCTCATTAACCCTAATCCTTTCTTTGCACCAATTTCAAGCTCCAATGCACATAAAGTATGCATATTTTAAGTTCAGAAGAGCACGTGCTTTGATTCCAGTAGGTGCACGTTCATTTGCACTAGAAACTTATTTGTAAATATCATGAGTAAGAGTAGAATCGAACAATGAATGGAGTTGAATGAAGAGAGTAACTCGCCTTTTGAGAAAAATTATGAGTGGTGAGGATCTTTGTTTAGAATATGTAACAAGTATTTCCATGGTTGCACCATGATTCTGAGTTCGTGCACCTAAAGTATGCATGCATAAATATATATGTGCACAAAATTTTCAAGCCCATAGATGCACATCTAATTGCACATGAGCTAAATTGAAGGTGCATGATCAAAATTCAGTTTGAGTTCGAGTGGGAGAACCTCGCCATCGAAAGCTTGATATCTCCTCTTTGCACCATTATGTTTGTTGATGCATGTAAAGTATGCATAAATAGGACCCATTACATGGCCGTGCACAGACACAATGACTTCGTATGCCCATGCACTTGATTCTTCTCATTCCCTTTGAATTTTCAAAAGTCTTGCAGATGCATAAATGAAGATTGATGTGTTGCATCCGGAGGATGCAGAGGTTCAGAGGGGGTGGATGTGGTCGTGAATTCAAGTCAAGCTTAGAATGAGCAAGAATTGTGAGCCAAAGGTGTTGTAGAGGAAGACCACCACCATGAAAAATGATTATGCAAAAGTGACAACCATGAGTGAAAGTTCTTTGGAAGTGAAGGACTTTGTGAAGAAGCTTAACATGCTTCATAAGATCACGTGACATAAACCTAGAAGGATTTTTTTTGGAGGAACGAACGGCTGTTTTCGGTATGTGTGCTCACAGTGTGACAGCTACTATAATCTGGAATAGGGCGGTTCCCCGAGGGCAGGCAGGAGTCGCACTCAACCAAAATGGGACTAATGAATAGACTCTCCTAAGGGGGCAGCTCTTTCGGAGTTGGGTGCTGCAACTGGAGAGAAACCTCTCTCTGGAAAGTACCTAGACAAGAAAGAGAAGAACCTGCACTCTGATGAGAGGGAGACAACTCACATACGGAAACTGGTCGATGCTGAGATTCTTATCCTTCTCGAGACGAAGGCCAAAGAGTATGTGTTTGCGACTAATGATGCACGGGGAATGAGGCTGTCTGCTGATGACAAATGGAAGAACGTCTTGGATTATTGCAGGTGCGGTGAGCGTGGAGGGAGTCCAAGGACTAAAATGGGTTGAAGAACTTTTTAAAAAGACTTTGATCGCTACTTTGTGTTCTCAAAACGGTTACTACATGTGCCACGTTAAGAGAAGCAATTGTTATAGAGAAGATTAGTATGGATTCTATGCTCGGATAAGTGCAGATCAAAATTATGTTGGCTCCAATAACAATGCAAATGTCAGCAGCTCAACTTATTGTGGACTCGGTAATTTCTACTCAATTAAGTCGAATGGTGTTGTGGACTATGGGAGCTGAAGAGATGTCAAAAAGAAAGTCTATTCTGGTTGTTTGGTGGATTGTACACACAAAGCAAGACAAATTTTGTTCTCATAAAAGAAGTCTTGTAAGGGAAAACGGCGCTGCTATTAAGGCTTTATCCCTCAAAGTGCAGAGGACGGAGTGTTGGTTTGTGATGATGGCTATTTGCGCCGCCCTGGAGTCTGTCAGAGATGGTGGATGGTCGTAACAGGAACTTGGAAAACTTATCTTTTATATCAGCTCCTATCTGCTCTTGTGCTAAGTTAGAATTCTCCTCATGACTTCATCACCCTCAATATGCAGTGGATGTGCACTGATTGTAGCAAGAATAACCACACAGGTACTTATTTTTCTAGTTCATTGCGCACATTAGCTCGTGTTGTAAAGGTGTTTCATGCATTGCTAGTATATACAATTCAGAATGATCCGCTAAGTCGGCTTAAATTTGAAGGATTTTGCTTGGGATGAATCTGCACTGCACTGGATTATTGAAAAACGTGGGGCATTGAGCTTTGATATTTCATGTTACACAGATTTGATATTTCATGTTACACGGTATCTAAGTTGTTGATACAAATGAATGCATAAGACAAGATAAGTGACTCGTTAGGCTATCTCAACAGACTTTTGAAAGGGCCAATTAGATGTAATTTGGATATAGTTGCGAAGTTTTTTTTTGAAGCGTACCACTTGAAGCATCAAAAGGGGTTCTTCGGTGATGACTCAACACATGAAGCTGTCCTTACCTTCATATAAGTGGAAGTTCAAACTCCCCGACATACCTTCGGACAAGCGATTTGGTTGTAGTGTAAGGTGGACATTAAGAGTCTATTTTTGCTGGAAGGCAAATAACAATTGCACCTTTAGCATACTTATGGGTTGAGACTTTGGTGTACTCTGAATAAAATTAGTACTAAAAGAAGCAAGAAGACTTCAAGCTTAATTTTTACATCTTTACAATGAATGAAGTAATTAAAACACTAAAATCGAATGCATACCTTTTACAAGTATCTGGAATATAGACTTTAGCTCATGGCTGTCTGAACTCGTGATATCTAAATTGAGGAGTAGATGTTTTGTTAAATGAGCATAGCAATTTTATATGACATGAGAACCTTCAGTTTAAGTCATCGAGTATAGCAAATGAATGATTCTTCTCCTTAATAAAATCTCATAGCCTAACCGTATGAGTTTCAAGCCTTGAACCAAATTTACGAAATCAACTTTGAATACCAATACATACCCTCCTTTGTTGACACGAACAACGCGACATACCTGGTGAACCCGACATGAATGGAGGGGGTGAGTAAGTTATAGAGCCATAGAAATTAGCATAATCAAAATGGAAGATATCCTAGCTCGATTCCTACGCTTTCAAGAAGAAGATAGGCGTCAAAAGGCCATCCAGTCACTTCATGATCGTCTAGTCAATCGGTGTGGCTTTTTCAATGGGAACAATGTCTCCAAGTTTTGTAAAGAGTATGAACTCGAGTCAAAGTACTTAGGTGTCTATTTAGATCCGATGACGAAAAAAGAACTATGCCAAAACTTTATCTATGTATCAGGATATGACATACGAGACCAAATAATGCAAATAAATCAAACGACATGGTCTCAATACAAAGCGATACTCCTCAGGCAGTTTATGCTAGAGGACCTTGATAAAGTGACTCGTAGATCTTTCCTGAGGTGGGTTCATATACACAAAGATCAGCCAATTCTCGAGATCAAAGAAGAGTTTGCGACAATATGATGATGTCTCTGAGCACGATAAGAGGTGCATAAGTCATGAAAGGGTGTCGTTGTTTCTTCGAACAATCGACGTTAAAGCCAGAGAGGAGTTAATTCCACTTCTACAAGATATAGACTCCGACTCAGGGCTCACAGAGGATTGGATGCTCGTCCAAGAAGCTCTGAGGAGATACGTGAAGAAACAACAAACAATTGAGAAATTTCTGGATGATTGGAGAACTGATCTTCAAACAGATGAAAATTATAACTATGTTCCAAGCATTTTACCAATTGTGGATAACAATCAAGTCCATGAGGTTGTAGAGACCCCACTTGGGCATGAAGTAGATATGCATGGGCTTGACATACATAGTGATGATAGGAAATATGAAGAAACTTCTAAAAGTGCGATCGATATAACCTCAAAGGTTACAAGGTGCCAAGAGCCTCTAGACTTCTTTACAACGATTACATCTTTAGGTGCCATAAGTGGACAAAGCTCGAAGATGGGAGGATCAAAGGAGCAAGTGGAAGCTAATCAAAATCAAACCAAACTAAACCAACATCAAACCAAACAAACAACAAACATAAAACAAAACAAAAACCAACAAAACCTAACAAGAAATCAAGATGAAGCTTCCCCTACTCCGATAAACTCCTCACATCGAATAAAAGATAATCAAACAAATCAAGAAACATCTCAAGATGCAAACAAAGAGATAGAGATATCTAGAAGGCTCATAGGTAATAGGATGGAGATAAAAAATGAGATACAAGTAGAGAACCCAATAAATATGTCTGAAGATCGAGCTCGAGATGCATCCTTACGTGATGACATCGGGCAAGATTGGATGTCACTTGATGGTCATGAACCCCTTTTGACATATGATTCAGATAGAGCTTATGATCTAATGAGTGAATTACATGAAGAAACTTCAATGGAACATGATGTTGAATCTAAGGATTTGTCAAAAAAAGATTTGATGGGTAAGAAAATGGATATGCAAAAACCCATATTATACATGCATATAGAGATGCAAGAAAATGACCCTACTTATATGAAGGAGGACATGCAAATAATGAGTCCTCTAGAGATTGAAATGTGTGATAATGGAGATGAGCATGATGCTAATCTAGGGGATATACAAATGATAAGTCCTCTAGATAGTGAAATGTATGTCGATGGTTATAAGCATGATCCTAATCCTACCGATAGTCTAGATCAAGATCAAGATACTGATATGTTTTTGGGCGATGCCACATTGGACAAAGATCCCACACATAAAAAAGAGGATAAGGATGGAGTTCAAAATAATATGTATGTAAATGATGCCACACTCCATGAAGAGAGAAGTATGAATGAACATGAGGAGGATGAGAAAATACCATTGATCATTCCTCTAAATACTGATATCTATGTCAAAAATAATCATGTTGAGTTGGGAGATGAAATGTTTATTGTGATGTATGATAAATCTGATGTGTGTTTAGCATTGAAGGATATTCAATGTAAAAGTATTGAGTCAAACCATTGCATTGATGAAGCTCAAGTTGATTTGGGTATATATGTCGAGATTCTCGTACATGATGAGATACTTGAGCAAGAATCAATGATTCAAGAAGGTGGACTAAGTATATCCTTTGAAGAGAACGAGCAAGAAACGATGGAGATGGATGTAGAATCCTATGATGGCATTTTGGATAAAGAAATTGAAGATCAAGATTTTCTTGATTATGAGGATATGGATTCCATTCATATTGAAGGAGAAATGTTTTGGAATCATAACAAAGACAATGATGAAGCGTTCTTGGATAGACTAGAGGACGAAGCAGATACCATAATTGCTGGGGCTCAAGTAGAAAGGAATCATGATAGATTGGAAGACAAAAGCGATTGTGTATTTTCATTTGAGAGTGATGATCACATCTACTTGGTAATGGAATCGAATGAATCTAATCAAAATGTATGTTCTGATGAAGATGAAAATCATATTCCAAATGATGCAAATGAAGATATTTCCTCAAATAATTCCAAGCATGAAATGAATCAAAATGCATGCTTGAAGAGGCTTTTTGAAGATGGTTTAAGCTCATCAAAAATCAAAACTCTATACTTATGTGCTTTTGATTCATCAAGAGTAACCTCATATGATGCATTTGAGAGGATTATGGACAAAGGTAACTATGTCTAGATGATTGCATCATGGATTTTCAAATTTTCCAAGAGCTATACCTACCAATCCAATCACCAAGGGATGGACAAGCAAAAGAAATGGTCTGTCTACATATCGAATCTGCTTAAAAATGATTCACCGATTGATGCGATCCAAAGGTGGCTTCTATTCAAGCAAAATTTCTTTGGTAAGCATGTATCAAGGAGGATGGGTTCGAAGGAGTAACACTAATAAATGAGAATTGGCAATATCCAAAGGAATTTGTAAATAAAAATATATATATATCTCATGCTCTTCGCTTTAATCTTAAGATAGATACAAGGAACCAAATAAAAATCAAAAGATAAGGAATTAAAGTGAGAACGCTTATGGTAATGAATGCTTGTTTGATGAGGTATGAAGTTAATATAATTCAAATAGATATTTTTAATGTTAAAATGAATGAAGTTTTTCAATATGTGATTATTGAATGTGATGCTACTAATTTCTCTTATGAGGTTTTGAGAACAGGTGTTGATTTGGAGCTGTTCGAAGATCTAGAGTTTTAACAGATTGTATAGGAGGCAACTACTTTCAAGCTGCATTCTTATGTTTTATTGCAAATGGGGTTTTTGAAGCTCATTCATGGATTGCATGTGTACATATAAGTATTTTGATAGACCAATATTTCTTATCATGTGTAGAGTGTTTGAATACAGGAGAAGATCGAAGCAAGGCGATGGAAATGGGAAGTGAAGTGAAGATCAGAAAGCCTTGTCTTTTTTCTTAGTTCTCTCATTAACCCTAATCTTTTCTTTGCATCAATTTCAAGCTGCAATGCACATAAAGTATGCATATTTTAAGTTCAGAAGAGCACGTGCTTTGATTCCAGTAGGTACACATTCATTTGCACTAGAAACTTATTTGTAAATATCATGAGAAAGAGTAGAATCGAACAATGAATGGAGTTGAATGAAGAGAGTAAGTCCCCTTTTGAGAAAAATTATGAGTGGTGAGGATCTTTGTTTAGAATATGTAACAAGTATTTCCATGGTTGCACCATGATTCTGAGTTCGTGCACCTAAAGTATGCATGCATAAATATATATGTGCACAAAATCTTCAAGCCCATAGATGCACATCTAATTGCACATGAGCTAAATTGAAGGTGCATGATCAAAATTCAGTTTGAGTTCGAGTGGGAGAACCTCGCCATCGAAAGCTTCATATCTCCTCTTTGCACCATTATGTTTGTTGATGCATGTAAAGTATGCATAAATAGGGCCCATTACATAGCCGTGCACAGACACAATGACTTCGTATGCCCATGCACTTGATTCTCCTCATTCCCTTTGAATTTTCAAAAGTCTTGCAGATGCATAAATGAAGATTGATGTGTTGCATTCGGAGGATGCTTGGATTATTGCAGGTGCGGTGAGCGTGGAGGGAGTCCAAGGACTAAAATGGGTTGAAGAACGTTTTAAAAAGACTTTGATCGCTACTTTGTGTTCTCAAAACGGTTACTACATGTGCCACGTTAAGAGAAGCAATTGCTACAGAGAAGATTAGTATGGATTCTATGCTCGGATAAGTGCAGATCAAAATTATGTTGGCTCCAATAACTATGCAGATGTCAGCAGCTCAACTTATTGTGGACTCGGTAATTTCTACTCAATTAAGTCGAATGGTATTGTGGACTATGGGAGCTGAAGAGATGTCAAAAACAAAGTCTATTCTGGTTGTTTGGTGGATTGTACGCACAAAGCAAGACAAATTTTGTTCTCATAAAAGAAGTCTTCTTTTTTTTAAATAAAGGAAGTTTGGCCTTAGCCTAATCTCCCAGACTTTAATTATAGTAAAGAAAAAAAAAGAAGTTACAAGTGAACGGGAATAGTGCCCATGGGGCCCCCCAAATCCCACAATGCAGGGGAGGAGTATGACAAGCTACAGGGCATTACAGATGAGGCGGATAAAATTATCATCACCCTCATGTGGGACCCATTTGGGTTTCAACTTGTTGTTTTCAAGGAGATAAATATAGTGATGTCTAAACGGTGGCGATCTCTTGACTCGGGAGATTCTTTTACCTAGGAGAAACAAGGATTTCTCGATCTACCATTCCTTAGGAGTTTGGCCAAAATTGACAGCACATCGCTCCCTCCAAATCTTCCAGAGAGTCTCACCTCTGATGGCATTCCACAGCCTCGATGAGCAGCCGATCGCCTCACCCAACATCACTTGTTGCCAGTTGATTTGGTTCGTGAGTCTCAAAACTCGGGTCACATGATGCGAGATAACAGGGGACTTGGGGCAGTCAAAGAACAAGTGAGCTAAATCTTCGATGCACCGATGGCAACGCTTGGACCATGGCGGCAAACCACAGATTTTGTTAGCCCTTGCATTGGTCCAGATACCTTTATGCAAGATCTCCCACATGAGAATGGACTTTTTTACCTCAATTAGGGGGTGCCAAATAGACATGAATTTTAGCTCCCACCGAAGTTTGGTCCAAGAAAGGCACCATCGTGTGGTGAACATCTAAATCCTCTTTGAAGCTGGGGATTCTCGATAGCTTCTTACCATTGCTCCATTTGACGCCCCCCAAGCAAGGAAGATCCTGACCACAGAGAAGGCGGGTAGGTGAACGATCCCATGCTAAACATCTGCTTTGAAGAAGAGTCCATTCCTCAAAGGTAACTCTAAGTCTCGGATCCAATTCTTCGAACCTAATCAACTGGCTAGTCTCTTGTTTCCAGAGTTGTTTCCACAGTTTGAACCCCTTGTTCCATAACCGCCTTGCAGTTTGGAGATTCCAAGACTCCACCCCCCGAATGCCGCTGATCAGGAACCAAATAGGGTCATTTTGTCTTATGCCAGCAGCCCACTTCCACTCATCACTGATTCTGATGAATTGTTTGGCCTTGTTCCAATTCTTCCATAAGGAACACACAAGGCTAGAGCCTTTAGGGAAGACCGGGTGGGGGGAGAACAAAAGCATGAGAATCCCTATGTCCTTCCAACCAGGGTGGCCAACTAAGGTAAGGTCTTCCGTGTTTCTGAAGATCAATTTAGCCCAAGAGGACTCCCTATTGCTCCAAGCCTTGATAAGCCACTTTGCTGCCAACTTGTTAGCCAATCCAACAATATCCAAAATTCCCAAGCCCCGTGAGTCTTTAGGGCTGATGCAAGTTTCCCATTTGATTTTGGGAATCCCCCTACTGTTGGGTCCCCAGTCCAAAGGAAGTTTCTGCAGATTCTTTCCACTTTGGCCAAGTCTTTCTCCTTAGGTCTCCAACACGAGATAAAGTAAATAATTGTAGCCAGCATAAATGTGTTAACAACCATAGCACGCCCTGCCAGGTTGACTTGCATACCTTTCCAGTGATTCAGCTTCCTATCCAGCTTGGATAGAACCCAGTTCCAGCGTTGGTCCATTGAGATGTCGAATCCCATTGGAATGCCAAGGAGACGGAAGACTTGACCGCTAGGGATAGCTTGACACCCCTGATCCACCAACAATTGGGGAGTATGTCCGCTGATTGCTCTAAAAGCAGTTTTAGCATGGTTGATTTTTGAGCCTGATGCCACACAAAAGGTGTGGAGGCACCACCAAAACACCTCAATGTTGTTTATATCGTTACTCACAAAGGCATTCATGTCATCAACAAAAAGTCTCACAATCATTTGGCCATGATTTAGAGGTAAGGAAAGACCCTTGAGATTGCCAGTGTCCATGTGATGCTTTAATAGGCAGCTGAGTCCATTCGAGGCGATAGCGAATAGTAATGGAGCCAGAGGGCAGCCTTGCCTAATTGATCTTTTTAAACGAATGGGCTCAGAGAGCTTACCGTTGATGTTTATTCTAGTTGAAGCATTTCCAAGAAGAGTGGAAAACCATCTTCGTGAACTTTTGGCTGCATCCAAGGTCTTTCAATGATTGAAGAATAAAGTCCCATTCCAATCTGTCATATGCTTTGTCGAAGTCAATCTTAATGAATACCAGATCTTGAGCAGACTCCTTAGCAAAAGCAAGGCCTTCCCAAATATTGATAATTGCTTCAAGTATAGATCTACCTTTGATAAAACCTTTTTGGTCCTCGCACAGCCATGACTTTCAATGACAAGAGATTCTGTTGGCGATAACTTTTGCAATTATCTTGTATCCTGTTCGGAGCATGGTAATCGGATGCCAGTTTTCAATTTTGTTCTTATCTCCCCGTTTGTGGATTAACTTGATGACGCCATTATTCAGGCACTCAGGGAGGGCACCGAATGAGAGAGCCTCTTACCACACGAGGCGCAGTGGGGTGGCCACCTGATGTTTGAATGACTTGAAAAACTCATTGGTAAGGCCATCCGGACCCGGACTTTTCCCATTGGGAAGGGCATCAATAACCTCGATAATTTCATTCTCAAAGATGTTAGCATCCAGTAGAGCAATCAAGTTCTGTGGGATTCTGGTTTGAGCAACCCTTGAGATGGTTGCCATGGAGTCGCGCCTGTGGGGGGAAAGAGGAGTCGAGACCCTAAGAAGATTGGTAAAGTGCTCGACGATGATAGATCTATTCTCCAATTCCGTGCAACATTCAGTTCCATTGTTATCGACCAATAGGGGGATGGATTCCCTAGCTTGTTTCCTTTTGAGGATGTTACACATCTCTTTCGTTGGTTTGTCGGCCTTCCCTGCCTACCAATCTTTGAAGAAAATTTGAAGATTTTTCCTTTGAACCTCCTCCTCTAATCTTAGTCTTCCCCTGATTTTCAAAAGACCTTGTTGGCAATGTAACTTACCTTTGTTCACCTCTTCTTCAAGCCGTGAGAGCCTCCGGTACACCGTTTCTCTTCTTTTTTTTGGATTTCTCTTATAGTCTTTTGAGTCCTGATTAGAATTTTTCGAGTCCTTTCTACCGCGCTTCTCCAACACTTAGCAGGTTCATTACAGTGAGAAAAGGCTTCCGTCCACACCTCAGAAATTTCTTGGTGGACAGAGGGGAGGGAAAACGATGTCTGACAAGCATGAAACCAAGGAGCTTTCTGGAACATGGGAATCGGTTTGAAAGACAGAGTAATCGGATAGTGGTCTGAGATAGTCAGGTCCATGTGTTGGGAAATCGAAGGAAAACCCCACTGAAGGATGGTGTTCTGATCGATGTAGCATCTATCAAGTCTTGCTTTCCTCAAAGAGTCCCCCGATTGGAGATTTGACCAGGAGAACCCCTTCATGTCTTTCACCTCGACCAGGTCGAGATGGAGCTTGATTTTATCCCATATCTCTTTCTCCTGACCATCAATAATTTTTCCTTTGTTATTCCATCGGTCCTCAGGAAACTCAACCATGTTGAAGTCCCCACAAATCAGAACATTGTGTGACAGGGAGTCGAGGGAAGCCCAAGTATCAATTCTATCTGCTTCACCATTAGGGGCATAAATTGAAACCACAATGAACTGGAAACGGAACCTGAAAGAGGTAGCAATCCAACGATGATTCCGACCTTCAAAAGTCGAGGTCACATTGCTAGACAAGGAGTGACTAATGCCGATAGAAGCACCCCCTGTCCCTCTAGGGTGAGAAGTAGAGAACCAAAGGTCGTTCGGAGAAATGCATTTAAGCCGTTTCTAGAGATCCTCTCCGTCGATTTTAATCTCTTGTAAGAAAATAAAGTCAGGGGCGAAGCACTTGTCTTTGAACCACTAGCCAAGAATCGAAGCTCTTGACGGGTCAGACAGACCCCTGACGTTTAGAGATGTGAATTTCATTAATGATGGTTGCTCTCTTTGAGGGGAGGGACCCGATCTTTTTTCTTCTTGTGGTCTTCTTTTTTCCTCCCTACTTCTTGACTTAGGATCCTACTCTTGAGGGGGCTCTTCCAAGGCATGCCGGAAGGTTGTTTTCCTTTAAGCTTTGACTTTTGTTGCGGTAATCTTGGAAAGCATGCCGGGAGGGTAGGACCAAGAGAGGAGCTTTTGCTGTCTGGGTTGTCTTCATTGCTGGTAGTGAAGCCTTCCTCTTTACTCGTGGTATAACCTTCTTGGTTGTCTTCTTTGCTGGTAGAGCACCCAAGGGTATTATCAGTGGGGTCTTCTTCAAAGTGGTTGTCCCCTGGGAAGTCGACCTCATTAATCTCTTTTTCTAGGTTACAGTATGTGTTATTCGAGGGGGCAACTATCGTAGTATTCCTTGCTGTTGATCTTCGAGGGCTAACTTTCCTCCTGCATCTCACTTCAGTGAATCCTTCTGAATCCGTCTCAGCAACGCGAGTTCCCTCTTCGTCCTCCATTGGAGGGGGATGACCCCGAGTGTCATCTTGGGGGAGAGGGTCTAGGGTCCCATCTGGTTTAAGCTTGTTTTTATTGGTACTTTTCTTCAGGGGGCAGTCTTTGATCCTATGACCTTGATGCCCGCACCGGAAGCACGCATTCGGCAAATTCTTGTAAGTAACCTCTTGTGTCCAGGTCTTACCATCTCCACAGTTTATGGAGATTTTCGAGGGAAGGACCTGGTTCAGGTCTGTTTCAACGCAGATCTGTGGATGCCATCTTGCATTGAAAGAATGTTGAGCACCATCGTAGATTAACCCCCCAACATCGTGTCTTGAGGCCATCGCGCTGTCGTCGAGATTTGCTCTCCTCTCTCACTTGTGAAGGCCTACAAAAAACATATTTTGCGAAGGTAGCCAGAATTCCCCGAGAAGTCCAGGATGCATCAAGGATGTCAAAGGAAGGTCACATACAAAGTTTCAAAGAAATCAAGAAAGTCCATGGTAGCGGTCAAAGCTGGTCAAAGCTGGTCAAAGTTGGGAAATTAGGGCAAAAATTTCATTGTCACCAAATTAGATGAAAATCCATATACTTGTAAAGATTGTCAAAGGCAGTCTATAGCCCAAATTTCAGCAGAAAATGGATTTTGTAGCACATTGATATGCTATGTTCATTTTGTAAAAATGTAATTTTTCTAGTTTGACCCTACAAATTCTTGTATAGAAAATTATGTTAGCCATATGGTTTGGCATGTATAAAGATCATATGTGGCTACATATTTGTACAAATTTTCAAGGCTATCAGAGCTTCCTAGACACCTTAATGCCACCTTGCAAGCTTCCAAATGTAGTCAAACTTGTACAAGGGAGATTCAGATGGGAGTTTTTTCTGCATATTCCTGAAGGAGATCTTTGGAAACATAGTCCTACAATGTTTCATCTTCATCAAAGTCTTTTTGGAGGGTCAAAGAGCACAAAGTCCAGTTTTCAAGGTCACCGCAGTTTTCTAGAATAAGAAAATTGAAGGCTTGAAGGGCTGCCACATGTCAAATAATGATTGAACCATGGTGTACGGTCAAGATGAGCTCCTATTCAAGGGTGGAGATGCACTAAAGCATAAAGGAAGGAGGATCCACGAATTTTTTCCATAAAAGAAGACCTTTTTTACAATCAAAGATCAATAATGCAGCATTTCTCCAAAAATAGTGGCTTATCTTATCCGAATTGATGTCAGCACTGATCCGACGGTCCAGATCATCCCCAGATCCAATGGTGGAGAATGAGGGCGCCTAAATTTCACTCCTTTACACTAGATTTGATAGAAAGAACAATTCCAAGCCATTGATTTGATTAATCAAATGGTTGTAATCAAAAGTAGTGATCCTAGAGTTGAGAGTTGATTTCTCTAGATCCAAGGGCCCAAATTCATTCAAAAAACTATATAAACCCCCCTCCAAACTCCTAGAGCATCATTGTTAGGCATCCATAGGGCTCATGCTAGCTTACGGTTTCCTTGAGACGATCACCCTCGGTTGAGCGAGTGAGGATCCAAGGTGAGCTAGTATGAGTATAGAACCTAGTTTCAAATTTAAGTTAGAACTCCAATCTAGGATAGGCTCTTGAAACCAGCATCTCTATCTTGACTCACCCTCGGTGGAGCGTGTGAGTGAGTTAGAGCTGATTTTAATGAGTCTTAGACTTCTTTAGTTAGACGTTACGAGCCTAGACAGACATAGGGTCACTGGAGTGGAACTCACCTTCTTACGTGTGACATTCGGTTGAACTGTCATGGTTTGAGGGTCGGAACCACCTTTGATCAGTAGACTGCTTAGCATGACGTACCACGACGATATTTTACATGTAACTTAATTCAAATTCTTTTAATTCATGTCACTTGTCACTTGTCTCTTGTCTCCTCTCTCAGTCTCTTAAGTATTTTTACATGTCTTCTATTTCTTCTATGTGTGAGAAGGCTCCGCAGTATTGCGTTGAACCAGTGAGGATGTTTCTTTGAGCTTGTGAGTAAAATCCATCATCATAATTCACTTGCATGCATATAATCCATACAAATCCATACATATTTATTAGTTTCTGAAAGTGTATAAGAAGCTCCAATATTGGACCATTCTTCCTTTCGAAACTGATTTATGTGAAAGGATTCCATCTATTCTCGTCATGCATACATATCATCCAAAGAAGACTATGCATATGGATTGGAATTAGGAAGTGTTTAAGAAGCTCCTTCAATGGACCATTCTTCCTTCCAAATTTCATTCGTGTGTATGGTTCTCTTTCATTCTTATCATTCATGTTCATAAATCTAACTTGCACTCCTACATTCCCATTCCCATAATTATTTCAACATCTCTCTCTTCTCCATACTCAACATTAATTTCACCTTCACATCTTTAAACCTTCCAACATTCATTAGCTTCATACACCCTGTGTGTGCCACGACCGGACCCGATCCACCCGGATTGCGATCACCTCCACATTTGAACCCGACGTGAAACGCTTCGTGGCATTTGCTTCTGATCTTGTTGGGAGGTTGTGATCCATATCCTTTGTTTCATATTTTTTATCCTCATCATTTCGTCATCATCATTCTTGAGTGTTGCACTGGATTTCTCACAATATCGTGCACATCTTTGTCGTGAAGTAAACACATTTGTTAGAGATCTAGAGCATTGTGCATCACTTGCTTATTCACATAAGATGGAGGAAGGATTCAAATCCCTTATTGTTGAGAAACAAGGCCAAAGAATAGTCTCTTCTATGTTGAGAGAGAAGGGAAAATTCAATGGCATCAACATCACAAGCTACTTAGATTTGTTTGAAGAGCAAGCTATGATTTTTGGTCTTCCTGAAGATCTTTTGATATCATTCTTTGAACGAATTGTTGATAGCTCTATCATAAACCGTGTCACTCAATATGATAGTCTTCCTTGGAGTGATTTTAGAAAGGAGATGCTCAAAGAATTCTATCTTGAAGATTATAGCCAACATAATCGAGATGGATTCTTACGATGGGTCAATTCTCCAAAGCCTAGTAGCTCTATTACTCACTTACAAAATGAGTATATTAGACGCTATGAACAACTTCCTGATGAGGATAAGATAACTTTGGAACCTGATCTTGTGATCAATTTTCTTAAGCTTCTTCATCCTGAAACTCGTAGGGAAGTTGAACGGCGATTAGAAGAACCAGATAAGTGCTATGGTCTTACTGACAATTGGCAAAAAGTGTGTAAAGTAGTAGAGGCTGTAGCCCATAGACATCAAAGACAATCCATGCTTTATGAGCAAACTAGTCTTCCTCAAGCTAGCCTTCCACAAATTAAGGAGCAATTTAGAGAACAATCCCATGCTATGCTTTTTGACTCTACTCCTATTCCTCAAATGATGGAGCCTACTCAAGGTTTTAAAGTAGAGCCAAATAAAAGTGTAGTTGAACAATCTCAAGTGGATATTCTCACTAAGCAAATGGAAAGTCTTATTGCTACACAATCCAATTTGGCCAAGACTATAGATGCTTTACAATCTAGTTACACCAAAACTTTCCAAAATCAAATGAACCCAATGACTTTTCAAGAGCCTAATCAACATGTTATAGCTACCAATCAAAATCCACAAGTAGCTCCTACTCAAGCATATCAAGTTCCTCCAATGCATAATCCTTCAATGCAAAATCCTCATCCTCGTGTGCAAAATCCTCAAATGTATCAAAACATGTATCCTCAAGCTTCACAAATAGCTTTTCAAAATCCTCAAAATCAAAATTTTCAAAATCATCAACCGTATAATATGGAAGCTCCTCTTGCACCTCAAGTACCACATGTTGCTCCCCAAGCTCCTCAAATACATCAATTGCCTTATCAAAATCCTAATTATCCTGTTCAAGCAATACCTTATCAACAAAATCCTCAATGTCAAAATTTCCCACCACAAGTTAATCAAAATCCTCAAAATCAAAATGGTTTTGTGCGTGGCCCTCGTAGGTGTCCTTGGTGTGATTCATTAGAGCACTTTTTGAGAGATTGTGAATTATTGAAGGCTGCTAAAGAGCAACGACTAGTAATAGACATAGACAAGAAAATCTGTGACTATCGATCTAGGCTACCTTTGCAAGGAAATTATGGTAAGGGAGGAATGAAAAAACATTATGAAAATATAACCATAATGGACGTAGGAACTAGAGGAGTGAAACTAGAAGCTCTTGATGAACAACAAGTAGAATCAAGTAAACCCACAAAGGAAGGTGATTTTTCCATAGAGGCTTTAGTAAGAGCACGGGATGAGATTAGGAGAATAACGGCTTGGGAGTCACCGATAGAAGATCAATCTCTTATTTCTCACATATCCAATGTAGAAGAAAAACGAAAAAGAGATGAAGCTGAGCCTAGTGAAAGAAGAGTGACTCGAAAACAAACCTCAGAGGGAATAGAAACAATCATAGAGCAGGGAGAAACATCACAATCCAAAGATAAACAACAAGAATCACAACCCAATGAACAAAAACAAGAGGAGAAACAAAAAGGGAAGAAGACAAAGCAAAGAAAAACAGAACCAAAGCCTTTAGATAAACAAGAACAATCAAAACAAACTGAAGACCAAACACGAGAACATGAACAAAAACAAGACCTTGAGCAAAAACAAAAGAAACCAAAGAGAAAACCTAAAGCCATCTTGATTTCAGAAATTGAGAGAAAAATAGATCCTATGGAGATTTTAGATGACATTTTGCTTAAGAGTCAAGTGACTATATCTTTAGAACAAGTTTTCTCTATTGCAAAGCCTGTTTTTAAAGATAACTTTATCGGCCTAATTAAAAGGAAGAGGTTTCCGCTTAATCTAGATAATGAGATGCAAGATTCTCTAGATCAAGATCAAGCTATGAATGAAGCCTTAAACTTTGATGAATCTGATGAAGAGGACTTTGATGATGATGAAGTAAATGTTAATAAAAATTTCTTAGGACCTATTCAACCTGACCATGAAAATCATGAAAACAATCCTGAAAGTCACTTTAAAAGAACATTTTGGTCTAGAGGTACATCAGAGATGCATGTTAAAATAGGAAATGATAAGAACACTATCACTGTAAATGCATTAGTAGATTCCGGCTCCGAAATCAATGTGATTTCAAGAGAAGTCTATGATAAGTTTCGATGGCCCATAGATAAAGATTGTGGATGGCATATGAGAACTGCAGATAATGGTGTAGGTACCCTGTATGGAGCTTGTGCTAGTGTGCCCATATCCATAGGAGGAATCATAGAAGAGTTTCACTTTTTTATTCAAGATAATTGCTCCTATGAAGTTCTCTTAGGTCAACCCTTTATTTGTGAGAGTCGTATGGAAACTAAAGCCATGGATGATGGGTCTACCTATGCTAGATTTAAGTCTAAGGATGGAATGCAATCACTTCAAGTCATGACAGTAGGAGTGAATCATCCTAGGAATCGATTGTCAATTAGAAAGAAACCTATTGTTACTCAGGGTCATGAGCATGCTTGTAGTGATTGTGCACCTCGATTCATGTTTGGAGCTACATATGATCAAAATTTCGGATAGAATCCATTGTTGAGCGGGACAACAGTGGATATTGGTTTGACATCTCGCATCCAACCAACATGTACAATAGTTTGTCACTTTGTTTTCCACATTCTAGATTAGATTTTCTTCATAAGAGTCAATTGTCCAAGTCTTTTATCCAAAAAACCCAAAAAAATTATAAAAACAACAAAATCATGGAACATGATGAGAACATTGAGCATGTGATTGAAACATCTCATTGTTTCTCTACTCTTGAGGAGTTAGAGTTATGTCTTCAACAAAATTCTAATTCCCATATTATTCTTCTTTCTTCCCTTGATGAGTATGCTCTAATCCAAGAGTATGCTCTCAATGTTGACAAGTGCTCAAAATTTAACCAAACACATGATGCCTTAGTTGAAACAAAGTACAAAACTGTAGACAAAAAAATCAAACCCATAGCTCAACCGTTACCTCAAGGAAGTAATGAAAAAATTATTGATGTGAAAAATGATCCAATTCTTCGGGATAAGAAAAACATAGGACATACATTCACGGATGAGACAATCAAACAGGTGAAAATTGGTAGAGATGATGACTTTCTTTTGCCAGCAGAGAGAGATAAATTTGAGAGAGTTATACGGAGCCATGGAAAAGCCTTTACTATGTATCGTCATGAGATTGGTTGTGTAGATCCTAAGCTAGTTGCACCCATGATAATCTTTACTATTCCACATATTCCATGGAATCTTCGTCCTATACCTGTTCCGAAGGCTCACTTACCTGAGCTAATGAAACTACTTAAGGAGAAGATAAACATGAGAATTTTAGAGCCATCTTTTGCACCTTACTCAAACAGATGGTTCACTGTGCCTAAAAAGAATGGGAAACTACGTTTTATTCAAGATCTCCAACCCGTCAATAAAGTCACCATAAGGAATGTAGGAACAGGACCCATTGTAGATGAGTTTGCTGAATCATTTTCAGGACATTCTATCTATTCAATGGGTGATCTATATTCTGGATATGACCAATTCCAATTAGCAATTGATAGTCGTGACATAACCACAATGAAAACTCCTTTAGGCTTAGTGCGAATGTGTACTTTACCTCAAGGAGCGACTAATTCTGTGGCTCATATGATGAGTGCTATGAATATGGTCTTACATGACTTTATCCCTCATATAACTATGCCATTCATTGATGATATTCCAATTAAAGGGAGTGAGGAACGTGTAAAGGACATTACTTTAGATTCATCGGGATGTCGTAAATTTGTTCTTGACCATATATCTGATTGTGAAAGAATATTTCAACGATTTGAAGAGGTAGGTCTTACATTTTCCATAGAGAAATCTGTTTTTGGTGTCAATGAGGTGCTTATTGTTGGACATTTATGTGGCCATTATGGTCGAAAGCCATACCCACAAAAAGTTGATGCCATTAGCAAGATTTCAGAAACATGTAACAACGTGAGTGAGGTACGTAGATTTCTTGGTGCTTGCATCTTTTATGTTATTTGGATCCCACACTTTGCTCATGTTGCTGATTGTCTTTATGACTTGTTGAGGAAGAAACGAAAATTTATTTGGACTGACAAACACACTCAGGCTATGCGTAAATTGAAGAAATTATTGCTTGAAGCTCCCATCCTTAAGCGTGTAGACTATTCTGCTAACAAACCTATTATATTGACTGTTGATACTAGTCCTATTGGTATAGGTTGGGTCATAAGTCAAGATGATAGTGAAGGGAATAGATATGCAATTAGGTTTGGTGCCAAAATTCTACATGAAACACAACGAAAATATCCACAGATCAAACGAGAACTATGGGGTATGGTAACAGCTTTGAAAATAGACAAAGAATATTTCATTGGTGCAAATGTCAAAGTTGAGACTGATTGTTTGCCTCTCATTGGAATGATAACCAATTGTTCATCTCCTGATATAGCCATGCTTAGATGGATCTCATATATTAAGTTCATAAATCCTGAGTTAGTTCATATTTCAGGTAAGTCAAACTCAGTTGCTGATATGTTATCGAGAGCTAGATTTGATGATGATCTTGAAAGTGATCTAATAAAGAATGTGAATTTAGTTGACTATGTTCCACATATATATGAGTATGAGAAATTTCATGAGTCTGAGTACGAAGATGAATGGAGAGACATAGGAAAGTATCTCAGTACACTACAACCATTACCTAGCTGGACTACGAATAGATTCCGTAACATTAGGAAACGAGCTTATAACTTTTTCCTATGTAATGGTTATCTTTGGAGACATGCTAAGGATAAGGTTAAGAATCCACAACGAGTCCTGGGAAAACGAGGTCTTCAATTGCAAGTAATGAAGGAAATGCATGAGACATTATGGGCCGGTCATAAAGGATTTTTTGGAACATATGAAAAAATTAGAAGTACCTATTATTGGCCTAGGATGTATGTTGACATTAGTAGCTATGTTTCTACATGTTCTACTTGTCAACTTCATTCATCAGTCAAACATAGAGATCCGTTGCATCCTACTTATCCACCTTGTATTCACTACAAGTGGGTAGTAGATCTTGTAACTATGCCTAAAGGTATCGACAAAATGCGTTACATTGTACTTGCAAGAGAAGACTTAACTAATCATGTAGAGGGACGTGCACTACGATCTAAGACCACTTACAATGTTTGCAAATTCTTGCTTGAAGATGTCATAAGTCGCTTTGGGTACATAGAGAAAGTAGTTGCCGATCGTGGAGAGTTAAATGCGAGAGAAGCTAAAGAGTTCTTTGAGCGTCACGGTATTCGTTTGTCTCTCACTACTGCATATAACCCAGAGGCCAATGGTAAAATAGAGAGAGGGCATCCACCTATTGTGAAAGCCATATCTAAAGCATGTAATGGTGACATCAAACAATGGCCTAAATTCTTACCTTTTGCACTTTGGGCAGATAGAATGACATGCACACGTACTACTGGATATATGCCTGCTGAACTCATGTACTGTCAAAAACCATTGTTTCCAATTCAGTCTCATATTTCTGCATGGTCAAATTTTCCTTGGTCTGAAAACATGTCTACTGATGATTTTTTGAGTTTGCGTATTAAACAGTTAGAACAAGGTAAATTAAGACTTGATGATGCTGTTGAAAAATTAAGAGAATCTAGAATGAAGAACAAGCATTATTTTGATAAAACTCATCGATTGCGTCCTAAGCCAATTGAAGTAGGAGATTGGGTGCTCATTTATGATAGTACATTTGACTCTCAATATGATGCATGCAAAAAGCTCACTCAACGGTGGTTTGGGCCATACATTGTATCAAAAGTCAACAACAATGGTACGTATGCTCTTTGTGAATTAAATGGTGTTGCACTAAAAACTTTGATTGCAGGTAAAAGGATAAAGTTATTCAAGAAGCGTGATAATGACGAGTACATTTTGGATGAGGACATTGGAGAAGATGACAACAATGAGGCCGATTCATAAACAGGAGTATCCATGTTATATATATATATATATATATATATATATATATATATATATATATATATATATATATATATATATATATATATATATATATATATATATATATATATATATATATATATATATATATATATAAAGAAAAACATCATTAATTTTTCAAGTTCATGTTGCTTTCTTTTTTTTCAAGTTCATTCTTTTTTTTTTTTTCTTCCATGCTTGTTTCATGCATGTTTTTTTCAGTCTTTGCATCACATTGCATATCCACATCACTTGAGTCAAAAAAGGCAAATGATGATTTCTCTACTTGTGTAAAATTGTATCTTAAGTAGTAACTTATCTACTAAGAAATTGATTATAATCTAGGATTGTGGAAAGATAGGACATATAGATTTAGAGGTTTATTTTGGTGATATGAATTTCATATATAAACATGTATATGTATCCTGTATCGAAAGCATAATTGTTGAAATCCTAGCTCCTGCTACTGCATGTTTCTACATCCTTAGTCCATCTCACAACACTTGTATCGGAGTTTAAACGACTGTTCTCCGTCATCAAAAATGGTTGTACCTTGTATCGAAGTTTAAACGACTGTTTTCCGTCATCAAAAATGGTTGTACCTTGTATCGGAGTTTAAACGACTGTTCTCCGTCATCAAAAATGGTTGTACCTTGTATCGGGGTTTAATTTTTCCTCGTAAAAAAAAAAAAAATAAAATAAAAAAACACTACATGTTACCAAGAAGTTTACACTTTCTTCCACCCCAAAAAAGTGATCGTAACCATAAAGTTGCCGAATCATCATCATCATCAAAAAAAAAAAAAAAAAGAGCAAGCCAAAGGAGGATAAAGAGGCATAGTAGAATAAATCACGGGCTATATAGGCAGATTTATGCATTAGTGGAGTTTAGTTAGATTTCCTTGCATGTTATTAGAGAAAGAGCATATTCATATTTATGTAGGAAAGGAGTTGATCTAAAATAAGCTAAAGATGAAAGATGTCTCTTGAAAATCCTAAATCTTTGTTTATAATCATATTTAAGGTAGATTGCTTTATGAAAAAGGTACAAAATTTTCTTCAAGATGAGAGGAACTGATGCTTAAAACGACTCAATACATCCACTTCCACTTCATATTGATGCTTGTTTTTTTTTCTTTCTTGTTGCCAATGTTGCTTGTTCATTTGCATATATGTTGCCTATTTGTTCATGCATATTCATGTTGCCTGTTTCAATTCTTTCTTTCATGCAAATTTTGCTTCATGTCACGTTACCTACTTATTCATGCATATAATCAATTTTCCTTCCATGTTTCTTATGTTGCCTATAAAAGAATTTGATGCCTGGAACATTTTGTTTTTCACAGATGCTAGAGTGGCGCTTCCGGAGGAATCGCAGGTTTACTGGGGGCGAATGTCGTCGAGATTTGCTCTCCTCTCTCACTTGTGAAGGCCTACAAAAAACATATTTTGCGAAGGTAGCCAGAATTCCCCGAGAAGTCCAGGATGCATCAAGGATGTCAAAGGAAGGTCACATACAAAGTTTCAAAGAAATCAAGAAAGTCCATGGTAGCGGTCAAAGCTGGTCAAAGCTGGTCAAAGTTGGGAAATTAGGGCAAAAATTTCATTGTCACCAAATTAGATGAAAATCCATATACTTGTAAAGATTGTCAAAGGCAGTCTATAGCCCAAATTTCAGCAGAAAATGGATTTTGTAGCACATTGATATGCTATGTTCATTTTGTAAAAATGTAATTTTTCTAGTTTGACCCTACAAATTCTTGTATAGAAAATTATGTTAGCCATATGGTTTGGCATGTATAAAGATCATATGTGGCTACATATTTGTACAAATTTTCAAGGCTATCAGAGCTTCCTAGACACCTTAATGCCACCTTGCAAGCTTCCAAATGTAGTCAAACTTGTACAAGGGAGATTCAGATGGGAGTTTTTTCTGCATATTCCTGAAGGAGATCTTTGGAAACATAGTCCTACAATGTTTCATCTTCATCAAAGTCTTTTTGGAGGGTCAAAGAGCACAAAGTCCAGTTTTCAAGGTCACCGCAGTTTTCTAGAATAAGAAAATTGAAGGCTTGAAGGGCTGCCACATGTCAAATAATGATTGAACCATGGTGTACGGTCAAGATGAGCTCCTATTCAAGGGTGGAGATGCACTAAAGCATAAAGGAAGGAGGATCCACGAATTTTTTCCATAAAAGAAGACCTTTTTTACAATCAAAGATCAATAATGCAGCATTTCTCCAAAAATAGTGGCTTATCTTATCCGAATTGATGTCAGCACTGATCCGACGGTCCAGATCATCCCCAGATCCAATGGTGGAGAATGAGGGCGCCTAAATTTCACTCCTTTACACTAGATTTGATAGAAAGAACAATTCCAAGCCATTGATTTGATTAATCAAATGGTTGTAATCAAAAGTAGTGATCCTAGAGTTGAGAGTTGATTTCTCTAGATCCAAGGGCCCAAATTCATTCAAAAAACTATATAAACCCCCCTCCAAACTCCTAGAGCATCATTGTTAGGCATCCATAGGGCTCATGCTAGCTTACGGTTTCCTTGAGACGATCACCCTCGGTTGAGCGAGTGAGGATCCAAGGTGAGCTAGTATGAGTATAGAACCTAGTTTCAAATTTAAGTTAGAACTCCAATCTAGGATAGGCTCTTGAAACCAGCATCTCTATCTTGACTCACCCTCGGTGGAGCGTGTGAGTGAGTTAGAGCTGATTTTAATGAGTCTTAGACTTCTTTAGTTAGACGTTACTGGAGTGGAACTCACCTTCTTACGTGTGACATTCGGTTGAACTGTCATGGTTTGAGGGTCGGAACCACCTTTGATCAGTAGACTGCTTAGCATGACGTACCACGACGATATTTTACATGTAACTTAATTCAAATTCTTTTAATTCATGTCACTTGTCACTTGTCTCTTGTCTCCTCTCTCAGTCTCTTAAGTATTTTTACATGTCTTCTATTTCTTCTATGTGTGAGAAGGCTCCGCAGTATTGCGTTGAACCAGTGAGGATGTTTCTTTGAGCTTGTGAGTAAAATCCATCATCATAATTCACTTGCATGCATATAATCCATACAAATCCATACATATTTATTAGTTTCTGAAAGTGTATAAGAAGCTCCAATATTGGACCATTCTTCCTTTCGAAACTGATTTATGTGAAAGGATTCCATCTATTCTCGTCATGCATACATATCATCCAAAGAAGACTATGCATATGGATTGGAATTAGGAAGTGTTTAAGAAGCTCCTTCAATGGACCATTCTTCCTTCCAAATTTCATTCGTGTGTATGGTTCTCTTTCATTCTTATCATTCATGTTCATAAATCTAACTTGCACTCCTACATTCCCATTCCCATAATTATTTCAACATCTCTCTCTTCTCCATACTCAACATTAATTTCACCTTCACATCTTTAAACCTTCCAACATTCATTAGCTTCATACACCCTGTGTGTGCCACGACCGGACCCGATCCACCCGGATTGCGATCACCTCCACAGCGCGACCGATCGGAGAGACGATTTCACTAAGAAAGTCAGGGGCCCACTTAAAAAGGCAAAGGGTGGACCGGCCCACTTGCCAAGAGCCGGCTTGCAGGGCTTGGAAAGCCATCTCTTCGTTCTGAAATACTAGAAGCAGGTGATTCGCTGGCAGGAATTGACATTTGGACACAATTAGGCCGCACGGGAACCACTCCTTACGAAGCCAAGTTCTCACACATTCAAGAGGGGGCCTAGGGCCAAACATTTGACCGATCAGGCAAGTTTTCATCAGTTCTTCTTGCTTTGCCGCCACAGACTCCTTGCATAAAGAGACCTCTGGGGGCGCGACGTCCACTGGGACGGACTCCATCTCAAGGGGGGAGACGGTCTGAAGGGGAGCCACATTGTTCATGACACACGAGGGAATAAGGGTCGACATCTTAATGAACAAAATCCCTCCCCCCCCAACACCACTTTGAATTTCGGCTATGCGTAAATGAATCCCCCCCAACACCAAGAGAAAAGCTTTTCTGGATTATGGCTATGCATAAATGAATTCCCAAAGGTAATGCATGGTCAAGAGCTCAGCGAAAATAAATGTCCATTTCGAAGAAAGGGGTAAGAAAAGGAAACAAATTCAATGTCTTAGTTGCGGAGGTTTTAGTTCTTTCATAAACTTGAAGTGCAGATGTCAACACGTTGTGCGAAATGCGCGCTCCCAGCCTCCCAGTCAGTCCCTAACAAGAACTAAAGTAGCCCTTCCTGGCGATGCCTCCAGTCAGTCGCGAATGACACCCTTACTCACGATCGACAGACCAGCTCCTATCCACGATGGGCAGACACCGATTCCCGAGGTGCCACTCGATCGCGAAGGAAGCCACTCGGTCGCGACTGAAGCCACTCGGTCACGACTGACGCTCCAATCCACGATGGACAGACACCTCTCGATCGCGAAGGACACTCGGTAAATCCACGATGGACAGCCACTCGGTCGCGACTGACGCTCCAATCCACGATGGACAGACTCGATGCCGATGGCTTCTGAGCTGAGGACGATGGGCTTCAAAATTAGACGATGACTTCTGTGTTGAGGACGATGTCCTTCGCAAAAGGTTTTGGCGATGATGAGGACGCCAACTTGATGATATCGGAAATATCTTTGTTGAACTGCTGTGTCATCTCAGCCTATGACTGGGTGACTTGACCGACTGCATCTTCATCTCATCACTTTATTCCCTACTTGTACTTGCTATGAACTGAGCTCTTTGCTTGTAGATCTTTCAGAAGCGTAGCTACGTCCCAATTAATGGTTCTTCCAACCGTCGCCCTTCACATATACTTTTGATTCCTGCTGTCCCCCTTCACTCCAATCTTGTTGTCGTAGTTAAGGTTCCGTCGCAGCTTCAGCTGCAGAGTAGCGGTTGAGCTTGCACGCAGTGTCTTTGAGCTTCCCGTTCAGAATCGTGTTTTGACCTCAAAGTGCAGAGGACGGAGTGTTGGTTTGTGATGATGGCTATTTGCGTCTGGTGTTTGTCAGAGATGGTGGATGGTCGTAACAGGAACTTGGAAAACTTATCTTTTATATCAGCTCCTATCTGCTCTTGTGCTAAGTTAGAATTCTCCTCATGACTTCATCACCCTCAATATGCAGTGGATGTGCACTGATTGTAGCAAGAATAACCACACAGGTACTTATTTTTCTGGTTCATTGTGCACATTAGCTCGTGTTGTAAAGGTGTTTCATGCATTGCTAGTATATACAATTCAGAATGATCCGCTAAGTCGGCTTAAATTTCAAGGATTTTGCTTGGGATGAATCTGCACTGCACTGGATTATTGAAAAACGTGGGGCATTGAGCTTTGATATTTCATGTTACACAGATTCGACTAAACAAAAATATTAGCATATGATGTTGCATTTTCCTGTACTGATGATTGATTGATTGTGTATGCATGCGGTTGTGTCTAAACAAAATTGGAATAGCACGATGCTATGGGTTTAAGTTTTGATAAAAGATCATTCTATGCTGTATGAGTACAGCTGCGTCCAAGCATAAATGGAAATATAGTACAATGCTGCTAGCATATATTGTCAATAGATGTTATATATGGTTTTAGAGAGGTACATGCATTACATCTTAATAGGTTTTGATGATTGGGTGATTATTAAGAACGTTGAACCCCATTACGGTATCTAAGTGATGCTAAGCTTTGATAATATAGATTGTTGTTGATACAAATGAATGCATAAGACAAGATAAGTGACTCGTTAGGCTATCTCAACAGACTTTTGAAAGGGCCCATTAGATGTAATTTGGATATAGTTGCGAAGTTTTTTTTTGAAGCGTACCACTTGAAGCATCAAAAGGGGTTCTTCGGTGATGACTCAACACATGAAGCTGTCCTTACCTTCATATAAGTGGAAGTTCAAACTCCCCGACATACCTTTGGACAAGCGATTTGGTTGTAGTGTAAGGTGGACATTAAGAGTCTATTTTTGGTCGAAGGAAAATAACAATTGCACCTTTAGCATACTTATGGGTTGAGACTTTGGTGTACTCTGAATAAAATTAGTACTAAAAGAAGCAAGAAGACTTCAGGCTTAATTTTTACATCTTTACAATGAATGAAGTAATTAAAACACTAAAATCGAATGCATACCTTTTACAAGTATCTTGAATATAGACTTTAGCTGATGGCCGTCTGAACTCGTGATATCTAAATTCAGGAGTAGATGTTTTGTTAAATGAGCATAGCAATTTCATATCACATGAGAACCTTCAGTTTAAGTAATGGAGTATAGCAAATGAATGATTCTTCTCTTTAATAAAATCTCATAGCCTAACCGTATGAGTTTCAAGCCTTGAACCAAATTTAAGAAATAAACTTTGAATACCAATACATACCCTCCTTTGTTGACACGAACAACGCGACATACCTGGTGAACCCGACATGAATGGAGGGGGTGAGTAAGTTATAGAGCCATAGGAATTAGCATAATCAAAATGGAAGATATCCTAGCTTAATTCCTACGCTTTAAAGAAGAAGATATGCGTCAAAAGACCATCTAGTGGCTTCATGAACGTCTAGTCAATCCGTTTGGCTTTTTCAATGGGAACAATGTCTCCAAGTTTTGTAAAGAGTATGAACTCGAGTCAAAGTACTTAGGTGTCCATTTAGATCCGATGACGAAAAAAGAACTATGCCAAAACTTTATCTATGTATCTGGATATGACATACGAAACCAAATAATACAAATAAATCAAACGACATGGTCTCAATATAAAGCGATACTCCTCAGGCAGTTTATGCTAGAGGACCTTGATAAAGTGACTCGTAGATCTTTCCTGAGGTGGGTTCATATACACAAAGATCAGCCAATTCTCGAGATCAAAGAAGAGTTTGAGCGACAATATAATGATCTCTCTGAGCACGATAAGAGGTGCATAAGTCATGAAAGGGTATCATTGTTTCTTCGAACAATCGACGTTAAAGCCAGAGAGGAGTTAATTCCACTTCTACAAGATATAGACTTCGACTCGGGGCTCACAGAGGATTGGATGCTCGTCCAAGAAGCTCTGAGGAGATACGTGAAGAAAAAACAAACAGTTGAGAAATTTCTAAATGATTGGAGAACTGATCTTCAAATAGATGAAAATTATAACTATGTTCCAAGCATTTTACCAATTGTGGATAACAGTCAAGTCCATGAGGTTGTAGAGACCCCACTTGGGCATGAAGTAGATATGCATGGGCTTGACATACATAGTGATGATAGGAAATATGAAGAAAATTCTAAAAGTGCGATCGATATAACCTCAAAGGTTACAAGGTGCGAGGAGCCTCTAGACTTCTTTACAACGATTACATCTTTAGGTGCCATAAGTGGACAAAGCTCGAAGATGGGAGTATCAAAGGAACAAGTGGAAGCTAATCAAAATGAAACCAAACTAAACCAACATCAAACCAAACAAACAACAAACATAAAACAAAACAAAAACCAACAAAACCCAACAAGAAATCAAGATGAAGCTTCCCCTACTCCGATAAACTCCTCACATCGAATAAAAGATAATCAAACAAATCAATCTGAAACATCTCAAGATGCAAACAAAGAGATAGAGATATCTAGAAGGCTCATAGGTAATAGGATGGAGATAAAAAATGAGATACAAATAGAGAACCCAATAAATATGTATGAAGATCGAGCTCGAGATGCATCCTTACGTGATGACATCGGGCAAGATTGGATGTCACTTGATGGTCATGAACCCCTTCTGACATATGATTCGGATAGAGCTTATGATCTAATGAGTGAATTACATGAAGAAACTTCAATGGAACATGATGTTGAATCTAAGGACCTGTCAAAAAAAGATTTGATGGGTAAGAAAATGGATATGCAGAAACCCATATTATACATGCATATAGAGATGCAAGAAAATGAACCTACTTATATGAAGGAGGACATGCAAATAATGAGTCCTCTAGAGATTGAAATGTGTGATAATGGAGATGAGCATGATGCTAATCTAGGGGATATACAAATGATAAGTCCTCTAGATAGTGAAATGTATGTCGATGGTGATAAGCATGATCCTAATCCTACCGATAGTCTAGATCAAGATCAAGATACTGATATGTTTTTGGGCGATGCCACATTGGACAAAGATCCTACACATAAAAAAGAGGATAAGGATGGAGTTCAAAATAATATGTATGTAAATGATGCCACACTCCATGAAGAGAGAAGTATGAATGAACATGAGGAGGATGAGAAAATACCATTGATCATTCCTCTAAATACTGATATCTATGTCAAAAATAATCATGTTGAGTTGGGAGCTGAAATGTTTATTGTGATGTATGATAAATCTGATGTGTGTATAGCATTGAAGGATAATCAATGTAAAACTATTGAGTCAAACCATTGCGTTGATGAAGCTCAGGTTGATTTGGGTATATATGTCGAGATTCTCGTACATGATGAGATATTTGAGCAAGAATCAATGATTGAAGAAGGTGGACTAAGTATATCCTTTGAAGAGAACGAGCAAGAAACGATGGAGATGGATGTAGAGTCCTATGATGGGATTTTGGATAAAGAAATTAAAGATCAAGATTTTCTTGATTATGAGGATATGGATTCCATTCATATTGAGGGAGAAATGTTTTGGGATCATAACAAAGACAATGATGAAGAGTTCTTGGATAGACTAGAGGACGAAGCAGATACCATAATTGTTGGGGCTCAAGTAGAAAGGAATCATGATAGATTGGAAGACCAAAGCGATTGTGTATTATCATTTGAGAGTGATGATCACATCTACTTGGTAAAGGAATCGAATGAATCTAATCAAAATGTATCTTCTGATGAAGATGAAAATCATATTCCAAATGATGCAAATGAAGATATTTCCTCAAATAATTCCAAGCATGAAATGAATCAAAATGCATGCTTGAAGAGGCTTTTTGAAGATGGTTTAAGCTCATCAAAAATCAAAACTCTATACTTATGTGCTTTTGATTCATCAAGAGTAACCTCATATGATGCATTTGAGAGGATTATGGACAAAGGTAACTATGTCCAGATGATTGCATCATGGATTTTCAAATTTTCCAAGAGCTATACCTACCAATCCAATCACCAAGGGATGGACAAGCAAATGAAATGGCTTGTCCACATATGGAATCTGTTTAAAAATGATTCACCGATTGATGTGATCCAAAGGTGGCTTCTATTCAAGCACAATTTCTTTGGTAAGCATGTATCAAGGAGGATGGGTTCAAAGGAATAACACTAATAAATGAGAATTGACAATATCGAAAGGAATTTGTAAATAAAAATGTATATATATCTCATGCTCTTCGCTTCAATCTTAAGATAGATACAAGGAACCAAATAAAAATCAAAAGGTAAGGAATTAAAGTGAGAACGCTTATGGTAATGAATGCTTGTTGGATGAGGTATAAAGTTAATATAATTCAAATAGATATTTTTAATGTTCAAATGAATGAAGTTTTTCAATATGTGATTATTGAATGTGATGCTAGTAATTTCTCTTATGAGTTTTTGAGAACAGGTGTTGATATGGAGCTGATGGAAGATCTAGAGTTTTAACAGATTGTATAGGAGGCAACCACTTTCAAGCTGCATTCTTATGTTTTATTACAAATGGGGTTTTTGAAGTTCATTCATGGATTGCATGTGTACATATAAGTATTTTGATAGACCAATATTTCTTATCATGTGTAGAGTGTTTGAATGCAGGAGAAGATCGAAGCAAGGCGATGGAAATGGGAAGTGAAGTGAAGATCAGAAAGCCTTATCTTTTTTCTTAGTTCTCTCATTAACCCTAATCTTTTCTTTGCACCAATTTCAAGCTGGAATGCACATAAAGTATGCATATTTTAAGTTCGGAAGAGCACGTGCTTTGATTCTAGTAGGTGCACGTTCATTTGCACTAGAAACTTATTTGTAAATATCATGAGTAAGAGTAGAATCGAACAATGAATGGAGTTGAATGAAGAGAGTAACTCGTCTTTTGAGAAAAATTATGAGTGGTGAGGATCTTTGTTTAGAATATGTAACAAGTATTTCCATGCTTGCACCATGATTCTGAGTTCGTGCACCTAAAGTATGCATGCATAAATATATATGTGCACAAAATTTTCAAGCCCATAGATGCACATCTAATTGCACATGAGCTAAATTGAAGGTGCATGATCAAAATTCAGTTTGAGTTCGAGTGGGAGAACCTCGCCATCAAAAGCTTGATATCTCCTCTTTGCACCATTATGTTTGTTGATGCATGTAAAGTATGCATAAATAGGGCCCATTACATGGCCGTGCACAGACACAATGACTTCGTATGCCCATGCACTTGATTCTTCTCATTCCCTTTGAATTTTCAAAAGTCTTGCAGATGCATAAATGAAGATTGATGTGTTGCATCCGGAGGATGCACAGGTTCAGAGGGGGTGGATGTGGTCGCGAATTCAAGTCAAGCTTAGAATGAGCAAGAATTGCGAGCCAAAGGTGTTGTAGAGGAAGACCACCACCATGAAAAATGATTATGCAAAAGTGACAACCATGAGTGAAAGTTCTTTGGAAGTGAAGGACTTTGTGAAGAAGCTTAACGTGCTTCGTAAGATCACGTGACATAAACCTAGAAGGATTTTTTTTGGAGGAACGAACTGCTGTTTTCGGTATGTGTGCTCACAGTGTGACAGCTATTATAATCTGGAATAGGGCGGTTCCCCGAGGGCAGGCAGGAGTCGCACTCAACCAAAATGGGACTAATGAGTAGACTCTACTAAGGGGGCAGCTCTTTCGGAGTTGGGTCCTGCAACTGGAGAGAAACCTTTCTCTGGAAAGTACCTAGACAAGCAAGAGAAGAACCTGCACTCTGATGAGAGGGAGACAACTCACATACGGAAACTGGGTCGATGTTGAGATTCTTATCCTTCTCGAGACAAAGGCCAAAGAGTATGTGTTTGCGACTAATGATGCACGGGGAATGAGGTTGTCTGCTGATGACAAATGGAAGAACGTCTTGGATTATTGCAGGTGCGGTGAGCATGGAGGGAGTCCAAGGACTAAAATGGGTTGAAGAACGTTTTGAAAAGACTTTGATCCCTACTTTGTGTTCTCAAAACGGTTACTACATGTGCCACGTTAAGAGAAGCAATTGTTATAGAGAAGATTAGTATGGATTCTATGCTCGGATAAGTGCAGATCAAAATTATGTTGGCTCCAATAACTATGCAGATGTCAGCAGCTCAACTTATTGTGGACTCGGTAATTTCTACTCAATTAAGTCGAATGGTGTTGTGGACTATGGGAGCTGAAGAGATGTCAAAAAGAAAGTCTATTCTGGTTGTTTGATGGATTGTACGCACAAAGCAAGACAAATTTTGTTCTCATAAAAGAAGTCTTGTAAGGGAAAACGACGCTGCTATTAAGGCTTTGTCCCTCAAAGTGCAGAGGACGGAGTGTTGGTTTGTGATGATGGCTATTTGCGTCGCCCTGGAGTTTGTCAGAGATGGTGGATGGTCGTAACAGGAACTTGGAAAACTTATCTTTTATATCAGCTCCTATCTGCTCTTGTGCTAAGTTAGAATTCTCCTCATGACTTCATCACCCTCAATATGCAGTGGATGTGCACTGATTGTAGCAAGAATAACCACACAGGTACTTATTTTTCTGGTTCATTGCGCACATTAGCTCGTGTTGTAAAGGTGTTTCATGCATTGCTAGTATATACAATTCAGAATATAGACTTTAGCTGATGGCCGTCTGAACTCGTGATATCTAAATTCAGGAGTAGATGTTTTGTTAAATGAGCATAGCAATTTTATATGACATGAGAACCTTCAGTTTAAGTCATCGAGTATAGCAAATGAATGATTCTTCTCCTTAATAAAATCTCATAGCCTAACCGTATGAGTTTCAAGCCTTGAACCAAATTTAAGAAATCAACTTTGAATTCCAATACATACCCTCCTTTGTTGACACAAACAAAGCGACACCGGGTTGTGGGATCTCCTATATCATCTCTATCTGAGTTATCTATACCTATCAATCTTGGGTTGTGGGACTTCTTGTATCAACTACATATTCTTGTACTATTTTCCTTGCGTGGGTATTGTTGTAATTAGAAGCATATTTTCAAAATCTTTTCTATTATGGTTAGAGAGCAAAATCTAGTGCTCCCCTGATGTTTTGGCAAGATTATCCACATCAAGTCCATGCCAAGAGTGATGGATTCCATATCTATAATAAAAAATATTGAATCTACTTTGGAATATATTTATATTGAATCAGTGATGAGTGGAAGTGAGCGGCTGGAATAAGATAAAATGACTCTATCTGGTTCCGATTTCTGGCATTAGGGGGTGGAGTGTTGGAACCTCCAAACTGCTATGCGGCTATGGAACAAGGGGTTCAAACAATGGAAACAACTCTGGAAACAAGAGACCAACCAGTGGATTAGGTTCGAAGACTCAGACCTGAGACTTAAAGTTACCCTCGAGGAATGGACTCTTCTTCAAGATGGGTGTTTAGTGTGGGAGCGATCGACTACCCGCCTTCTTTGCGGACAGGATACTCCTTGCTTGGAGGGTCTCAAATGGAGAAATGATAAGAAACTATCCTGAATCCCCAACTTCAAAGAGAACTTAGATGTTCATCACACCCTTAACAAGCGATGGTGCCTTTCTTGGACCAAACTTCGATGGGAACTAAAGTTCATGTCTATTTGGCACCCCCTAATTGAGATAAAAAATTCCGTTCACTTGTAACTTTTCTTTATTTTAATTAAAGTCCGAGAGAATAGGCCAAAGCCGAACTTCCTTTTATTAAAAAAAAAGTAGCTGTAATTCTCACTTCAAAGGAAGTCACGGAAGATATGAATGCAGGTTTTCAACAAGAATATGTGTATATAAGATCTTCAAAAAGGTTTCTGCATGATAACGTTGCCACAAGGATGCTACATGAGAAAAACTAGAGGAAGTAGTGGTCTAAGTAAATATTCGGAGGAATCACAACAGATAAATAGCGTAGATGAGTGCAAAGCTGATCAAGTTTCATTGGAGGAAGCTAATTTTTTTTTTAAAATGGAGGTTCGGCCCAAGCACCTGCCTTAACGGCCTGGGACATGGGATCCTTTCTCTCAAGTTGACACTCGGGATCAGCCCCCTCCGATGGAGGAAAAAGAGGGAACTCGCGTTGCTGAGACAGATTCAGAAGGATTCACTGAAGTAAGACGCAGGAGGAAAGTTAGCCCTCGAAGATCAACAACAAGGAACACTACGAAAATTGCTCCTTCGAATAACATGTACTGTAACCTAGAAAAGGAGATTAATAAGGTCGACTTCCCAGGGGACAACCATTCTGAAGAAGAGCCCACTCATAATACCCATGGGTGCTCTACCAGCAAAGAAGACAACCAAGAAGGTTACACCACGAGTAAAGAGGAAGGCTTCACTACTAGCAATGAAGACAATCGAGACAGTGAAAGCTCCTTCCTTGGTCCTACCCTTCCGGTATGCATTCCAAGATTACCGTAAAAAAATTCAAAGCTTAAAGGAAAACAACCATTGGGCATACCATGGAAGAGCCCCCTCAAGAGTAGGATCCTAAGTCAAGAAGCTAGGAGGAAAAAAGAAGATCACAAGAAGAAAAAAGATCGGGTCCCTCCCCTCAAAGAGGGCAACCATCAACAATGAAATTCACATCTCTAAACGTCAGAGGTTTGTCGGACCCGTCAAGGGCGGCGATTCTTGGCCAGTGGTTCAAAGACAAGTGCCTCAACCCTTACTTTATCTACTTACAAGAGGTTAAAATCGACGGAGAGGATCTCTAGAAACGGCTTAAATGCATTTCTCCAAACCACCTTTGGTTCTCCACTTCTCACCCTAGGGGGGCGGGGGTGTTGCAATCGATATTAGTCACTCCTTGTCTGGCAGTGTGACCTTGACTTTTGAAGGTCGAAATCATCGTTGGATTGCAGCCTCTATCGGGCTCCCTTTTCAGTTCATTGTGGTCTCAATTTATGCCCCTAATGGAGAAGCGGATAGAATTGATACTTGGGCTTCTCTCCACTCCCTCTCACATAATGTTTTAATTTGTGGGGACTTCAACATGGTTGAGTTTCCTGAGGACCGATGGAATAACAAGGGAAAAATTATTGATGGTTAGGAGAAAGAGATATGGGATAAAATCAAGCTCCATCTCGACCTCGTCGAGATGAAAGACATGAAGGGGTTCTCGTGGTCAAATCTCCAATTGGGGGACTCTTTGAGGAAACCAAGGCTTGATAGATGTTACATCGATCAAAACACCATCCTCCAATGGAGTATTCCTTTGATTTCCCAACACATGGACCTGACTATCTCAAACCACTACCCGATCACTCTCTCATTCAAACCGATTCCCATACTACAAAAAGCCCCTTGGTTTCATGCTTGTCAGACATCGTTTTCCCTCCCCTCTGTCCACCAAGAAATTTTTGCAGTGTGGGCGGAAGCCTTTGCCTACTGTAATGAACCGGCTAAGTGTTGGAGAAGCGCAGTGGAAAGGGCTCGAAAAATTCTGATCAAGACTCAAAAGGCTATAAGAGATATTGGGAAAAGAAGAAGAGAAACGGTATACCGGAGGCTCTCAGGACTTGAAGAAGAGGTGAACAAAGGTAACTTACAATGCCAACAAGGTCTTTTGGAAATCAGGGGAAGACTAAGATTAGAAGAGGAGGTTCAACGAAAAAATCTTCAAATATTCTTCAAAGATTGGTGGGCGGGGAAGGCCGACAAACCATCGAAAGAGATGTGTAACATCCTCAAAAGGAAACAAGCTAGGGAATCCGTCCCCTTATTGGTCGATAACAATGGAATCGAATGTAGCACGGAAGTCGAGAATAGATCTATCATCGTCGAGAATAGATCTCGGGGTCTCGACTCCCCTTTCCCCACACAGGCGTGACTCCATGGCAACCATCTCAAGGGTTGCTCAATCTAGAATCCCACAGAGCATGATTTCTCTTCTAGATGATAACATTTTCGAGAATGAAATTATCGAGGTTATTGATGCTCTTCCCAATGGAAAAAGTCCGGGTCCTGACGGTCTCACCAATGAGTTTTTCAAGTCCTTCAAAAATGCAGTGGCCATCCCACTGCGTCTGGTGTGGCAAGAGGCTCTCTCCTTCAGTGCCCTCCCGGAGTGTCTTAATAATGGCGTCATCAAGTTAATCCACAAAGGGGAGATAAGAACAAAATTGAAAACTGGCGACCGATTACCATGCTCCAAACAAGATACAAGATAATTGCAAAATTTACTGCCAACAGAATCTCTTGGCATTTAAAGTCATGGCTTTGTGAGGACCAGAAAGGTTTTATCAAAGCTAGATCTATACTTGAAGCAATTATCGATATTTGGGAAGGCCTTGCGTTTGCTAAGGAGACTCCACAAGATCTGGTATTCATTAAGATCGACTTCGACAAAGCGTATGACAGATTGGAATGGGACTTTGTTCTTCAATCATTGAAAGACCTTGGATGTAGCCAAAAGTTCACGAAGATGGTTTCCACTCTTCTTGGAAACGCTTCAACTAGAGTACATATCAACGGTAAGCTCTCTGAGCCCATTCGTTTAAAAAGATCAATTAGGCAAGGCTGCCCTCTGGCTCCATTACTTTTCGCTATCGCCTCGAATGGACTCAATCGCCTATTAAAGCATCACATGGACGCTGGCAATCTCAAGGGTCTTTCGCTACCTCTAAATCACCACCAAATGATTGCGAGACTTTTTGCCGATGACATGAATGCCTTTGTGCATAATGATATAAACAACATTGAGGTGTTTTGGTGGTGTCTCGACAGCTTTTGTGTGGCATCAGGTTCGAAAATCAACCATGCTAAAACTGCTTTTAGAGCAATCAGCGGACCTACACCCCAATTGTTGTTAGATCAAGGGTGTCAAGTTATCCCTAGAGGTCAAGTCCTCCATCTCCTTGGCATTCCGATGGGATTCGACATCTCAATGGACCAACGATGGAACTGGGTGCTATCCAGGCTGGATAGCAAACTAAGTCATTGGAAAGGTATGCAAGTCAACTTGGCAGGGTGTGCTATGGTTGTTAACACATTTACGTTGTCGACAACTATTTACTTTATCTCGTGTTGGAGACCTAAGGAGAGAGACTTGGCCAAAGTGGAAAGAATTTGTAGAAACTTCATTTGGACTGGGGACCCCAACAGGAGGGGGATTCCCAAAATCAAATGGGAAACTTGCATTAGCCCGAAAGACTCAGGGGGCTTGGGAATTTTGGATATCGTTGGATTGGCTGACAAGCTGGCGGCAAAGTGGCTTATCAAGGTGCAATAGTGAGTCCTCTTGGGCTACATTGATCTTTAGAAACATGGAAGACCTTACCCTGGTTGGCCATCCTGATTGGAAGGACATAGGGATTCTCACGCTTTTGTTCTTCCCCCACCCGGTGTCCCCTAAAGGCTCTAGCCTCATGTGTTCTTTATGGAAGAGTTGGAACAAGGCCAAACAATTCATCAGAATCAGTGACGAGTGGAAGTGGGCAGCTGGGATAAGACAAAATGACTCTATCTGGTTCCCGATTGGCGGCATTAGGGGGTGGAGTCTTGGAACCTCCAAACTGCAAAGCGACTATGGAACAAGGGGTTCAAACAGTGGAAAAAACTCTGGAATCAAGAGACCAGCCAGTGGATTAGGTTCGAAGACTTGGACCCGAGACTTAGAGTTACCCTAGAGGAATGGACTCTTCTTCAAGGAAGATGTTTGGCATGGGACCACTCAACTACCCGCCTTCTCTGCGGTCAGGATCTTCCTTGCCTAGAGGGCCTCAAATGGAGCAATGGAAAGAAACTATCCAGAATCCCCAACTTCAAAGAGAACTTAGATGTTCATCACACTCTTAACAAGAGATGGTGCCTTTCTTGGACCAAACTTCGATGGGAACTAAAATTCATGTATATTTGGCACCCCCTAATGGAGATAAAAAAGTACGTTGTCATGTGGCAGATCTTGCATAAATGTATCTGGTCCAATGCAAGGGCTAACAAAATCTGTGGTGTGCTGCCATGGTGCAAGCGTTGCCATCGATGCATTGAAGATTTAGCTCACTTGTTCTTCGATTGCCCCAAGTCCCGTGTTATCTGGCATCACATGACCTGGGTATTGAGACTCACGAACCAAATCAATTGGCAACAGGTGCTGTTGGGTGAGGCGGTCGGTTGCTCATCGAGACTGTGGAATGCCATTAGGGGTGAGACTCTTTGGAAGATTTGGAGGGAGCAATGTGATGTCAATTTTGGCCAAACTCCTAAGGAATGGTTGATCGAGAAATCATTGTTTCTCCTAGGTAAATGAATCTCCTGAGATAAGAGATCCCCACCGTTTAGACATCACTGTATTTATCTCCTTAAAATAAGTTGAAACCCAAATGGGTCCCACATGAAGGTGATTCTAGCTTTATTCCCCTCATTTGTAATGCACTCTAGCTTGCAGTACTCCTCCCTTGCATTGTGGGATTTGAGGGGTCCCATGGGCACTAGTCCCATTCACTTGTAATTTTTCTTCTTTATTTTGATTAAAGTCCAAGAGAATAGGCTAAGGCCAAACTTCTTTTTATATAAAAAAAAATCAGGTATAATTATAACAATTTAACGCATGCATGTAGTTGTCTTCACAGTTAAGCGCTAAAAATGCGTGCAGCTTTTGCCATGAACCGAATTGTCTAAATTTCATAATTTTAATGCCAAAACGGTACCTATCGATGACTTTACTGACGTCCGTCCTGGCGCATGCTTTTGTACAGAGCTTGAGATGACGGTGATAATACTGCAGAAACCATAATAGTCCGGAGAACGACATTCACCAAACTTCATCAGAGCTGGTAAAGACAACTGTGCATCCACGGACAGGTCTGATAATCATGATTCATTAGGTACATGAAGAATTCAGTAGGGAGGATCCAGAATCCCTAAAGTTGCTTGGTCTATTTGTTGTATGAAGAAGAGTGAAGGGGGCCTTGGTCTTATTTGTCCCTCTAGGATGGCCACTCAAATGTCTGCCAAGTGGATTGTTAGAGCTGTTTCCTCTAATGACTACTGGGCCTGTTTGATTAAAAGAAATGTCAATAGATTTAAAGTCAAGAACAACAAAAGCTGGGATGGTTGCTCTCTGTGGGATGTGATCTCTTCTCCTGTTGAGTTTGTGCCTACGGGCAGTCAACTTATATGTAACTTTTGGAAGGCTTGGATGACAGTTAAATCTAACTACATTCTCCCGTTATGGTTTGCTAACAATATTACTTTCATGGTTCAGGACTCCATTTGGCTTGGCTGGTCTACAAGGAACAACCATCTGTCCCTCCCCATCAGATGGAATAAGTGCAGGAAAAAAGGCTTTGCCCATTGGCAAGACTTGATAAATGGAGGAGAAGTGCTGGATGACAATGTTATTCTTGATACAGATGGATTGTCTTTGTTCTGTAAACAGATTCTTCTGGATAAGAAAGAGCAACTGCAGAAAAAATTGGAGGTCAACTTGTGGAAAAAAGAGATTACTATCCATGACATTGCTGAAGATATGCTAAGCTGCTATAGAAGGAAGTCCAGAAGTGTAAAAGAAATCACTGGGAAACTCAACAAGAAGTGGGACCTGCAATGGTCCCATTTACAGTGGAAGTACAGATTCCAGTGTTGCTGGGCCTTCCCTATCTCCAACAAGCATTCTTGTCTAAACTAGCTAATTCTCCATCAAGGAATCTGGACGGGAAGTCAAGCTAGAAAGTATAAAATTGATGCTGGTCTCTGTAAAAATTGTGATAAAGTAGAGGACTTGGAACATTTGTTTGTAAAGTGCAAATCTGCTGCAAGATTTTGGAGCTGCATTTGGTCTTTCAGTCAGTTGCAGGGTCTAAAAATACCCAGCTGTAAGGAAATCCTTATTGGTGAATCATGTGGCCTTGACATTCTCCTGTGGCAAATTATTAGGAATCATTTCTTCTGGTCTATTTGGAAGAACAGAAACAATGTCCTTTTTAGAACGAATAACAAAGACCACTTCTTCTCTTGTATATATGGGTTGAAAACCATCATCAACCTTTGTCTCTCGGCCTATCAAAGTAGTCAATCGATCCCCCTGAGTCCCTTTGAAATCATGAAGAAAAACCATTTTAATGCTTGGAAAGCTAAGCTTCTCCCTTTGTACTCCAAGTCCAGATTGGACATGATTACCTTCCTTGGTGATTATGTAAACATTATACTTGGGTGACCCTGCTCTGCCCTCCCTGTCAGGGTAGTAGTGGCATCTGTTGTACTTTATTTTCCAGCATCAATTTTATACTTTCTGTTGTGTTCAAAAAAAAAAAAAAAAAAGATCGGGTCCCTCCCCTCAAAGAGGGCAACCATCATTAATGAAATTCACATCTCTAAACGTAAGGGGTCTGTCTGACCCGTCAAGAGCTTCGATTCTTGGCCAGTGGTTCAAAGACAAGTGCTTCGCCCCTGACTTTATTTGCTTACAAGATATCAAAATCGACGGAGAGGATCTACAGAAACGGCTTAAATGCATTTCTCCAAACCACCTTTGGTTCTCCACTTCTCACCCTAGAGGGACGGGGGGTGCTTCTATCGGCATTAGTCACTCCTTGTCTGGCAATGTGACCTCGACTTTTGAAGGGCGGAATCATCGTTGGATTGCTGCCTCTTTCGGGTTCCCTTTCCAGTTCACTGTGGTCTCAATTTATGCCCCTAATGGTGAAGCAGATAGAATGGATACTTGGGCTTCCCTCGACTCCCTTTCACACAATGTTCTGATTTGTGGGGACTTCAACATGGTTGAGTTTCCTGAGGACCAATGGAATAACAAAGGAAAAATTATTGACGGTCAGGAGAAAGAGATATGGGACAAAATCAAGCTCCGTCTCGACCTGGTCGAGGTGAAAGACATGAAGGGGTTCTCCTGGTCAAATCTCTAATCAGGGGACTCTTTGAGGAAAGCAAGACTTGATAGATGCTACATCAATCAGAACACCATCCTTCAGTGGGGTATTCCTTCGATTTCCCAACACATGGACCTGACTATCTCAGACCACTATCCGATTACTCTGTCTTTCAAACCGATTCCCATGTTCCAGAAAGCTCCTTGGTTTCATGCTTGTCAGACATCGTTTTCCCTCCCCTCTGTCCACCAAGAAATTTCTGAGGTGTGGACGGAAGCCTTTGCTTACTGTAATGAACCGGCTAAGTGTTGGAGAAGCGCAGTAGAAAGGAGTCGAAAAATTCTAATCAAGACTCAAAAGGCTATAAGAGAAATCCAAAAAAAAGGAAGAGAAACGGTGTACCGGAGGCTCTCACGGCTTGAAGAAGAGGTGAACAAAGGTAAGTTACATTGCCAACAAGGTCTTTTGAAAATCAGGGGAAGACTAAGATTAGAGGAGGAGGTTCAAAGGAAAAATCTTCAAATTTTCTTCAAAGATTGGTGGGCAGGGAAGGCCGACAAACCAACGAAAGAGATGTGTAACATCCTCAAAAGGAAACAACCTAGGGAATCCATCCCCCTATTGGTCGATAACAATGGAACTGAATGTTGCACGGAAGTGGAGAATAGATCTATCATCGTCGAACACTTTACCAATCTTCTCGGGGTCTCGACTTCTCTTTCCCCCCACAGGCGCGACTCAATGGCAACCATCTCAAGGGTTGCTCAAACCAAAATCCCACAGAACTTGATTGCTCTACTGGACGCTAACATCTCCGAGAATGAAATTATCGAGGTTATTGGATGGCCTTACCAATGAGTTTTTCAAGTCCTTCAAACATCAGGTGGCCACCCCACTACGCCTCGTGTGGCAAGAGGCTCTCTCTTTCGGTGCCCTCCCTGAGTGTCTGAATAATGGCGTCATCAAGTTAATCCACAAACGGGGAGATAAGAACAAAATTGAAAACTGGCGCCCGATTACCATGCTCCAAACAGGATACAAGATAATTGCAAAAGTTATCGCCAACAGAATCTCTTGTCATTTAAAGTCATGGCTGTGCGAGGACCAGAAAGGTTTTATCAAAGGTAGATCTATACTTGAAGCAATTATCGATATTTGGGAAGGCCTTGCTTTTGCTGAGGAGTCTGATCAAGATCTGGTATTCATTAAGATCGACTTCGACAAAGCGTATGACAGATTGGAATGGGACTTTATTCTTCAATCATTGAAAGACCTTGGATGCAGCCAAAAGTTCACAAAGATGGTTTCCACTCTTCTTGGAAATGCTTCAACTAGAATAAACATCAACGGTAAGCTCTCTGAGCCCATTCGTTTAAAAAGATCAATTAGGCAAGGCTGCCCTTTGGCTCCATTACTATTCGCTATCGCCTCGAATGGACTCAGCTGCCTATTAAAGCATCACATGGACGCTGGCAATCTCAAGGGTCTTTCCTTACCTCTAAATCACGGCCAATTGATTGTGAGACTTTTTGCTGATGACATGAATGCCTTTGTGCATAATGATATAAATAGCATTGAGGTGTTTTGGTGGTGCCTCCACACCTTTTGTGTGGCATCAGGCTCAAAAATCAACCATGCTAAAATTGCTTTTAGAGCAATCAGCGGACATACTCCTCAATTGTTGGTGGATCAGGGGTGTCAAGTTATCCCTAGCGGTCAAGTCTTCCGTCTCCTTGGCATTCCGATCGGATTCGACATCTCAATGGACCAACGCTGGAACTGGGTGCTATCCAAGCTGGATAGGAAGCTGAATCAGTGGAAAGGTATGCAAGTCAACCTTGCAGGGCGTGCTATGGTTGTTAACACATTTATGCTGTCTACAATTATTTACTTTATCTCGTGTTGGAGACCTAAGGAGAAAGACTTGGCTAAAGTGGAAAGAATCTGCAGAAACTTCGTTTGGACTGGGACCCCAACAGGAGGGGGATTCCCAAAATCAAATGGGAAACTTGCATTAGCCCTAAAGACTCAGGGGGCTTGGGAATTTTGGATATTGTTGGGTTGGCTGACAAGTTGGCCGCAAAGTGGCTTATCAAGGCTTGGAGCAATAGGGAGTCCTCTTGGGCTAAATTGATCTTCAGAAACACGGAAGACCTTACCTTAGTTGGCCACCCTGGTTGGAAGGACATAGGGATTCTCACGCTTTTGTTCTCCCCCCACCCGGTCTTCCCTAAGGGCTCTAGCCTCGTGTGTTCCTTATGGAAGAATTGGAACAAGGCCAAACAGTTCATCAGAATCAGTGATGAGTGGAAGTGGGTGACTGGCATAAGACAAAATGACTCTATTTGGTTCCCGATCAGTGGCATTCGGGGGGTGGAGTGTTGGAACCTCCAAACTGCAAGGCGGTTATGGAACAAGGGGTTCAAACAGTGGAAACAACTCTGGAAACAAGAGACCAGCCAGTGGATTAGGTTCGAAGAATTGGATCCGAGACTTAGAGTTACCTTTGAGGAATGGACTCTTCTTCAAAGCAAGTGTTTAGCCTGGGACCGCTCAACTACCCGCCTTCTCTGCGGTCAGGATCTTCCTTGCTTGGAGGGCCTCAAATGGAGCAATGGTAAGAAGCTATCCAGAATCCCCAACTTCAAAGAGGATTTAGATGTTCACCACACCCTTAACAAGAGATGGTGCCTTTCTTGGACCAAACTTCGGTGGGAGCTAAAATTCATGTCTATTTGGCACCCCCTAATTGAGGTCAAAAAGTCCGTTCTCATGTGGCAGATCTTGCATAAAGGTATCTGGACCAATGCAAGGGCTAACAAAATCTGTGGTGTGCCGCCATGGTGCAAGCGTTGCCATCGGTGCATCGAAGATTTAGCTCACCTGTTCTTCGACTGCCCCAAGTCCCGTGTTATCTGGCATCACGTGACCCGAGTATTGAGACTCACGAGTCAAATCAACTGGCAACAAGTGATGTTGGGTGAGGCGATCGGCTGCTCATCGAGGCTGTGGAATGCCATCAGAGGTGAGGCTCTCTGAAAGATTTGGAGGGAGCGTTGTGCTGTCAATTTTGGCCAAACTCCTAAGGAATGGTCGATCAAGAAATCCTTGTTTCTCCTAGGTAAAAGAATCTCCCGAGTCAAGAGATCGCCACCGTTTAGACATCATTGTATTTATCTCCTCGAAAACAACAAGTTGAAACCCAAATGGGTCCCACATGAGGGTGATGATAATTTTATCCGCCTCATTTGTAATGCCCTGTAGCTTGCCATACTCCTCCCCTGCATTGTGGGATTTGGGGGGTCCCATGGGCACTAGTCCCACTCACTTGTAACTTTTTCTCTTTATTATAATTAAAGTTCGGGAGATTAAGCTAAGCCGAACTTCCTTTATTTAAAAAAAAAAAGATAAAACGAAACTTCTTCGCCATGGACACAATGGAGACTTCAAAAACGAAGCAACGCTTCTTCAAGTTCAGTGGACATTAAAATGAAGTTGAAAAAAACCGTAAATCTTGTGCCACTGGCGAGATATTTGCAAGGTCTGTCTGTGTAAAGAAAGCCCTGGGGATGTAAATGTTTCATGCGTCTTCAGTATATCCCGCTCAGCCTCTATATTTGCAAATTGCCAACGTTCCTCCTGACAAGGGAGTCCGCGTTCGTTCGTGCTGAAAGGCCTGGCAAATCACGGAGAAAAGCTGTAGGCGTTGACATCAGCACAGTCGGCGAAAGTTCGAACAGAGGCGGTTTTGTAGGAAGGAAACTCCATGTTACGTGGGGACCACTGTGGAGCAAGGCCCCCGTACTGTTGAAGGAGGACCATCTTGTCACGCCCGCCTGTCGAGCCTTGCGTTGATTGGACTCCTTCTTACATCTACCCCCCTCATCAGAAAATGCCCTCCCTTATGCGCTATTCTTTTTCTTTTTCCCTCCTTCATAAATTCGTCGTTCGCAGTTTTTGTTTTTCCTTCAGCGACCTCCCTCCATTGATTTCCATGCACCACTTTTAAGTTCCAACTTTGCTAAATTGACTGTTAACGTGCGCGATAGCCTCCTTCATCAAAATAACTTTAATCAGCTGTATTGGAATAGCTTATGTGTTGTTGACCCTACTCTCCAACTGTTTGACCACACTCCGCTTATTGTTAAGCTTTTTGGTAATAACCCTAATTATAGGGCTGGCTGGCCTCATCTTGACATGTCCCTTATCAGAATTCCTGTTGTGAAGGATGATATTATCAAAATTTTTAAGCATCATTTTGTTTTGGGTTGTTCCCCTTTTAAAGCTTGGGAGGAAGCTATCAGGAAAATCCAAAGAGTTCTTACTGACTACAAAAAAAAGGCTAAGGACATCAGGTACAAAAGAAGGATGATGTTTATGAAGGAGATTGATAAGATAGAGAATTCTAATCTTCTCTCCTCTGACAAGAGACAGAAGATCCTAGAACTTCAGGAAAAGGTGAGGTATGAGGACTATCTTCTTGCGTGTGGTGCCCTTGCCACATCTAGAGAATTTTGGGCTGGGAAATTGGATAAACCTAATAAACATATGTATGAAATTATGAGCAAGAAAAAAGCTAGAGATCTTATCCCTGTGATTAAAAAAAGTACTGGTGGTTATGCTTCTAATGTGAAGGAGAACCTCCAGGAGGCTGTTTGCTTCTTTACCAATGTTTTTTCTATGCCTTCCAAGAGAGGGGACCACATCTGGAGTGCAAGAGCTGCCATTGCCCAGTGTAGGAAAAAAATGGTTCCTCCTGGCTTGGTCTTTGATCTCCCCCTCTCTATTGGTGAGGTTAGAGAAACCCTTAGAAAATTGAGGCCTGGCAAGTCTCCTGGACATGATGGCATTCCAAATGAATTCTTTCAGGTTTTTAAAGATGTGTTGGTGCCCATTATTCTCTGGATCTGGCAAGAAGCCATAAGAAGAGGATCCCTCTCTACCTTCATCAATACTGGAGTGATTAAGCTGATTCATGGTCCAAAGGATGATCTCAACAATTGGAGACCTATCTCCTGTCTGACTTCTTTGTACAGAAATTATGCCTCTTCCTTGGCTAGAAGATTGAGTCCTTTGATGGATAGCATCATTCTCCCTGAGCAAAAGGGCTTTATTTCTGGTAGGTACATCCTTGATGCTATCATTACTATTTGGGAAGGTGTGGACTTTGCTAGAGAGACTAATACTGATGCTTTCTTTTTTTAAGTTGATTTTGACAAGGCTTATGACAGGGTTGAATGGGATTTTATTTTAGAGTTTCTTCATGATATAGGTGTGGGAAGTAATTTTATTAGATTTACTAACATTTTGTTTGGTAATGCTCATTCTAAAGTTGCAATAAAGAGTCATTTATCTTGCCCTTTTAAGCTTTGCAGATCCATAAGATAGGGTTGTCCATTGGCCCCACTTTTTTTTGCTATTACCAGTGATGCTCTTGGGTGGCTTGTCAAGGACTGTATAGATAAAGACACTATTAAAGGTTTGGTTATCCCTCAAGCTCAGTCCCTTCTCTGTTTGCAGATGTTTGCTGATGATACCAACCTCCTAATGAGGGCTGATGAGTCTTCTGCTGCTACCTTCATAAATTCGTCGTTCGCGGTTTTTGTTTTTTTCTTTTTTAAATAAAGGAAGTTCGGCTTTAGCCTAATCTCCCGGACTTTAATTATAATCAAGAGAAAAAGTTACAAGTGAATGGGACTAGTGCCCCCACAATGCAGGGGAGGAGTATGGTAAGCTACAGGGCATTACAAATGAGGCAGATAAAATTATCATCACCCTCATGTGGGACCCATTTGGGTTTCAACTTGTTGTTTTCGAGGAGATAAATACAGTGATGTCTAAACGGTGGCGAACTCTTGACTCGGGAGATTCTTTTACCTAGGAGAAATAAGGATTTCTCGATCGACCATTCCTTATGAGTTTGGCCAAAATTGACAGCACAACGCTCCCTCCAAATCTTCCAGAGAGCCTCACCTCTGATGGCATTCCACAGCCTCGATGAGCAGCCGATCGCCTCACCCAAAATCACTTGTTGCCAGTTGATTTGACTCTTGAGTCTCAAAACTCGGGTCACGTGATGCCAGATAACACGAGACTTGGGGTAGTCGAAGAACAGGTGAGCTAAATCTTCGATGCACCGATGGCAACGCTTGCACCATGGCGGCACACCACAGATTTTGTTAGCCCTTGCATTGGTCCAGATACCTTTATGCAGGATCTGCCACATGAGAACGGACTTTTTGACTTCAATTAGGAGGTGCCAAATAGACATGAATTTTAGCTCCCACCGGAGTTTGGTCCAAGAGAGGCACCATCTCTTGTTAAGGGTGTGGTGAACATCTAAATCCTCTTTGAAGTTGGGGATTCTGGATAGCTTCTTACCATTGCTCCATTTGAGGCCCTCCAAGCAAGGAAGATCCTGACCGCAGAGAAGGCGGGTAGTTGAGCGGTCCCAGGCTAAACACCTGCTTTGAAGAAGAGTCCATTCCTCAAAGGTGACTCTAAGTCTCGGATCCAATTCTTCGAACCTAATCTACTGGCTGGTCTCTTGTTTCCAGAGTTGTTTCCACTGTTTGAACCCCTTGTTCCATAACTACCTTGCAGTTTGGAGGTTCCAAGACTCCACCCCCCGAATGCCACTGATCGGGAACCAAATAGAGTCATTTTGTCTTATGCCAGCCGCCCACTTCCACTCATCACTAATTCTGATGAACTGTTTGGTCTTGTTCCAATTCTTCCATAAGGAACACACAAGGCTAGAGCCTTTAGGGAAGACCGGGTGGGGGGAGAACAAAAGCGTGAGAATCCCTATGTCCTTCCAACCAGGGTGGCCAACAAAGGTAAGGTCTTCTGTGTTTCTAAAGATCAATTTAGCCCAAGAGGACTCCCTATTGCTCCAAGTCTTGATAAGCCACTTTGCCACCAACTTGTCAGCCAACCCAACAATATCCAAAATTCCCAAGCCCCCTGAGTCTTTAGGGCTAATGCAAGTTTCCCATTTGATTTTGGGAATCCCCCTCCTGTTGGGGTCCCCAGTCCAAAGGAAGTTTCTGCAGATTCTTTCCACTTTGGCCAAGTCTTTCTCCTTAGGTCTCCAACACGAGATAAAATAAATAATTGTAGACAGCATAAATGTGTTAACAACCATAGCACGCCCTGCCAGGTTGACTTGCATACCTTTCCACTGATTCAGCTTCCTATCCAGCTTGGATAGCACCCAGTTCCAGCGTTGATCCATTGAGATGTCGAATCCCATCGGAATGCCAAGGAGATGGAAGACTTGACCGCTAGGGATAACTTGACACCTCTGATCCACCAACAATTGGGGAGTATGTCCGCTGATTGCTCTAAAAGCAGTTTTAGCATGGTTGATTTTTGAGCCTGATGCCACACAAAAGGTGTGGAGGCACCACCAAAACACCTCAATGCTGTTCTCCCTCCATTGATTTCCATGCACCACTTTTAAGTTCCAACTTTGCTAAATTGACTGCTAACGTGCGCGATAGCCTCCTTCATAAAAATAACTTTAATCAGCTGTATTGGAATAGCTTATGTGTTGTTGACCCTACTCTGCAACTGTTTGACCACACTCCGCTTATTGTTAAGATTTTTGGTAATAACCCTAATTATAGGGCTGGTTGGCCTCATCTTGACATGTCCCTTATCAGAATTCCTGTTGTGAAGGATGATATTATCAAAATTTTTAAGGATCATTTTGTTTTGGGTTGTTCCCCTTTTAAAGCTTGGGAGGAAGCTATCAGGAAAATCCAAAGAGTTCTTACTAACTACAAAAAAAAGGCTAAGGACATCAGGTACAAAAGAAGGATGATGTTTATGAAGGAGATTGATAAGATAGAGAATTCTAATCTTCTCTCCTCTGACAAGAGACAGAAGATCCTAGAACTTTAGGAAAAGGTGAGGTATGAGGACTATCTTCTTGCGTGTGGTGCCCTTGCCACGTCTAGAGAATTTTGGGCTGGGAAATTGGATAAACCTAATAAACATATGTATGAAATTATGAGCAAGAAAAAAGCTAGAGATCTTATCCCTGTGATTAAAAAAAGTACTGGTGGTTATGCTTCTAATGTGAAGGAGAACCTCCAGGAGGCTGTTTGCTTCTTTACCAATGTTTTTTCTATGCCTTCCAAGAGAGGGGACCACATCTGGAGTGCAAGAGCTGCCATTGCCCAGTGTAGGAAAAAAATGGTTCCTCCTGGCTTGGTCTTTGATCTCCCCCTCTCTATTGGTGAGGTTAGAGAAACCCTTAGTAAAGTGAGGCTTGGCAAGTCTCCTGGACATGATGGCATTCTAAATGAATTCTTTCAGGTTTTTAAAGATGTGTTGGTGCCCATTATTCTCTGGATCTGGCAAGAAGCCATAAGAAGAGGATCCCTCTCTACCTTCATCAATACTGGAGTGATTAAGCTGATTCATGGTCCAAAGGATGATCTCAACAATTGGAGACCTATCTCCTGTCTGACTTCTTTGTACAAAAATTATGCCTCTTCCTTGGCTAGAAGATTGAGTCCTTTGATGGATAGCATCATTCTCCCTGAGCAAAAGGGCTTTATTTCTGGTAGGTACATCCTTGATGCTATCATTACTATTTGGGAAGGTGTGGACTTTGCTAGAGAGACTAATACTGATGCTTTCTTTTTTAAAGTTGATTTTGACAAGCCTTATGACAGGGTTGAATGGGATTTTATTTTAGGGTTTCTTCATGATATAGGTGTGGGAAGTAATTTTATTAGATTTACTAACATTTTGTTTGGTAATGCTCATTCTAAAGCTGCAATAAAGGGTCATTTATCTTGCCCTTTTAAGCTTTGCAGATCCATAAGATAGGGTTGTCCATTGGCCCCACTTTTATTTGCTATTACCAGTGATGCTCTTGGGTGGCTTGTCAAGGACTGTATAGATAAAGACACTATTAAAGGTTTGGTTATCCCTCAAGCTCAGTCCCTTCTCTGTTTGCAGATGTTTGCTGATGATACCAACCTCCTAATGAGGGCTGATGAGTCTTCTGCTGCTACCTTTCTCTATTATCTTAATATTTTTTATCTTCCTAGTGGCTCAATGGTTAATCATAGCAAAACTGGATTCTATGCTACTAACAATGTGGTTCCTGATTGTGTCAAGGATGCAGGGTGTGATATTATTAAAAAGGGTTCTGTCTTCAGACTATTCGGAATCCCCATGGGATTTGACATCACAAATGACCAAAGATGGAATTGGGTTTTAGAGAAATTCAGAGCTAAAATATTCAAGTGGATGGACATGCACTCTAATCTATCCCAAAGGTCCTTTGTATTGAAGCATTATATTCTTCCATGTCTGACCTATTTTTTGGCTTGTTGGCAGCCTACCAAAAAGCAGTTGTCTTAGGCCATCTCTCTTGCTAGGAGATTCTTATGGGGTGGGAACAAAATTCCTAAGGTTGCTTGGAAGACTTGCTGTATGAAAAAATCTGAAGGGCGGCTTGGTCTTATTTGCCCTACCAGGATGGCCACTCAAGTGGCTGCCAAGTGGATTCTCAGAGCTGTCTCTTTTGATGATTTTTGAGCCTGTTTGATCAAAATAAACGTAAATAAAGTTTGTCTTAAGAATAATAAAAGTTGGTCTAGCTTCAATCTTTGGGATATTCTTATTTCTCCTGCTATGTTTGTGCCTAAAGGAAGTTCTCTTGTCTGCAATTTCTGGAATGCGTGGATGAAGGTCAAAGAAAATTATAAGCTGCCTGTGTGGTTCTCATTTAGTTTTTCTTTCCTGATGCAGGATTCCTTGTGGATTGGTTGGTTTGAGTCTCCTAACATTACCCCTCTCCCCATTAGATGGAATAAATGTAAAAGGATGGGGTTTGTTAACTGGCAGGATCTTTACAGAGATGGAAGATTGATGGATGATTCCTTTATAATGAATTTTGATATCTTGTCCTTTGCTTGTAAACAAATTATAAAAGATAAAAGGAACAAGCTGTTGTATCTCATTGGGTCTCACTTGTGTTCAAAGACTATTAATATCTTTGATGTGGCTCAAGACATGTATAACAACTATAAACACTGTTGAATCAGCATCATACTTATTACTGGCAGTTTGAACAGAAAATGGAATCTGTCCCGGTTTACTCATCATTGGAGCTATAGATTCTAGTGTATTTGGTCTCTCCCCATTGACAACAAGCACTCTTGTTTGTTGTGGCTGATTTTGCATAAGGGTATCTGGACTGGCAGCAAAGCTAGACAATATAAAATTGATGTAGGTCTTTGTCACCACTGCGGTATGGAAGAAGATTTAGATCATCTCTTTTTCAAATGCAGGGTTTCCTCTAGATTCTGAAAGATCATTTATCTTTATCTATGGGTTGAAAATACCTGGATCCAGAGAAATCCTCATTGGTGAAGTCAACAAGATGGACATTGTACTGTGGCAACTCATAAGGGCCCAAATCCTCTAGTCTATTTGGAAAAACAGGAACAAAAAAATTTATGACAAAAATTGTAAAGACGTCTTATTCTCCTGTCTGTTGGGGATTAAGAGACTTCTGGACAAGTGCATGAAGTCTATTAGCAGTGAACCAGCTAAAGAATCTAGTCCTTTTGAGATCCTCAAAAATTACCCTTGAGATAAATTGTTACAGTTCCCTTCTCCAATAAGAACCAATATGTCCCTCCTTATTAAGATGTATATTGAAAATATGATGTAGCTAGTCCTGATTAGGCTGATCATCTTGTACTTTGAGGGATTTTTGATGTATTAGTCTCGTGATTGTAAGGGGCTTTTTCCCCTTCGTGAGGCTCTTTGACCTAGGGTTTTCTCCCATTATTTTGGGATCTCTGTTGTATTTTTTCTCGACCTGCATCAATTTTATATTTTCTGTTTCTACTAAAAAAAAGAATGTTAAGCTTTTTGGCAATAACCCTAATTATAGGGCTGGTTGGCCTCATCTTGACATGTCCCTTATCAGGATTCCTGTAGTGAAAGATGAAATGATTAAAATTTTTAAGGATCATTTTGTTTTGGGTTGCTCCCCTTTTAAAGCTTGGGAGGAAGCTATCAGGAAAATTCAAAGAATCCTTACTGACTACAAAAAAAGGCCAAGGACATAAGGTACAACAGAAGGATGATGTTTATTAAGGAGATTGATAAGATAGAGAATTCTAATCTTCTCTCGTCTAATAAGAGAGAGAAGATCCTCGAACTTCAGGAAAAGGTGAGGTATGAAGACTATCTTCTTGCTTGTGGTGCCCTTGCCACATCTAGAGAATTTTGGGCTCGGAAAGCGGATAAACCTAATAAACATATGTATGAGATTATGAGAAAGAAAAAAGCTAGAGATTTTATCCCTCTGATTAAAAAAAGTACTGGTGGTTATGCTTCTAGTGTGGAGGAGAACCTTCAGGAGGCTGTTTGCTTCTTTACCAATGTTTTTTCTATGCCTCCCAAGAGAGGGGACCACATCTGGAGTGCAAGAGCTGCCATTGCCTAGTGTAGGAAAAAAATGGTTCCTCCTAGCTTGGTCTCCCTCCTTGATCTCCCCCTCTCTGCTGGTGAGGTTAGAGAAACCATTACTAAAGTGAGGCTTGGCAAGTCTCCTGGACATGATGGCATTCCAAATGAGTTCTTTCAAGTTTTTAAAGATGTGTTGGTGCCCATTATTCTCTGGATCTCGCAAAGCCATAAGAAGAGGATCCCTTTCTACCTTCATCAATACTGGGGTAATTAAGCTAATTCATAAAATAGGTCCAAAGGATGATCTCAAAAATTGGAGACCTATCTCATGTCTCACTTCTTTGTACAAAATTTATGCCTCTTCCTTGGCTAGAAGATTGAGTCCTTTGATGGATAGCATCATTCTCCCTGAGCAAAAAGGTTTTATTCATGGTAGGTACATTCTTGATGCTATCATTACTATTTGGGAAGGTGTGGACTATGCTAGAGAGATAAATACTGATGCTTTCTTTTTTAAAGTTGATTTTGATAAGGCTTATGACAGGGTTGAATGGGATTTTATCTTAGAGTCTCTTTATGATATAGGTATGGGTAGTAATTTTATTAGATTTACTAACATATTCTTTGGTAATGCTCATTCTAAAGTTGCAATGAATGGTCATTTATCTTCCCCTTTTAAGCTTTGTAGATCCATAAGACAGGGATGTCCATTGGCCCCTCTTTTGTTTGCTATTACCAGTGATGCTCTAGGGTGGCTTGTCAAGGATTGTATAGATAAAGAAACTATTAAAGGTTTGGTTATCCCTCAAGCTCAGTCCCCTCTCTGTCTGCAGATGTTTGCTGATGATACCAACTTCTTAATGAAGGCTGATGAGTCTTCTGCTGCTACCTTTCTCAATTGACTTAATACGTTCTGTCTTGCTAGTGGCTCAATGATTAATCACAGTAAAATTGGTTTCTATGCTACTAACAATGTGGTGCCTGATTGTGTAAAAGATGCAGGGTGTGATGTTATCAAAAAGGGTTCTGTTTTCAGACTATTGGGAATCCCCATGGGATTTGAGATCACAAATGATCAAATATGGAATTGGGTCTTAGAGAAATTCAATGCTAAAATCTTCAAGTAGAGGAACATGTAGTCTAACCTCTCCCAAAGGTCCTTTGTGTTGAAACATTATATTCTTCCCTATCTGACCTATTTTTTGGCTTGTTGGTAGCCTACCAAAAAGCAGTTGTCTCAGGCCATCTCTCTTGCTAGGAGATTCTTATGGGGTGGGAATAAAATTCCTAAGGTGGCTTGGAAGATTTGCTGTATGAAAAAATCTGAAGGGGGGCTTGGTTTAATTTGCCCTGCCAGCATGGCCACACAGATGGCTGCCAAGTGGATTCTCAGAGCTGTCTCTTCTGATGATTTTTGGGCCTGCTTGATCAAAAGAAACATAAATAAATTTTGTCTTAAAAATAATAAAAGCTGGTCTAGCTTCAATCTTTGGGATATTCTAATTTCTCCTGCTATGTTTGTGCCTAAATGAAGTTCTCTTGTCTGCAATTTCTGGAATGCCTGGATGAAGGTCAAAGAAAATTATAAACTGCCTCTATGGTTTTCTTTTAATTTTTCTTTCCTGATGCAGGATTCCTTGTGGATTGGCTGGTTTGATTTTGCTAACATTACCCCTCTCCCCATTAGCTGGAATAAGTGTAAAAGGATGGGTTTTGTTAATTGGCAGGATCTTTACAGAGATGGAAGCTTGATTGATGATTACTTTATAATGAATTTTGATACCTTGTCTTTTGCTTATAAACATATTATGAAAGATAAAAGGAACAAGCTTTTGTCTCTCATGGGATATCAATTGTGTTTTAAGGCTATTACAATCTCTGACATGGCTTAAGATATTTATAATAACTATAAACGCTCTTGAATCAACGTCAGACTTATTTTTGGGAGTCTGAACAAGAAGTGGAATCTATCGTGGTGTGCTCATCAATGGAGTTATAGGTTCCAGTGCATTTGGTCTCTCCCCATTGACAACAAGCACTCCTATTTGTTGTGGCTGATTTTGCATAAAGGAATCTAGACACGCAGCAAAGCTAGACAATATAAAATTGATGCAGGTCTTTGTCACCACTGTGGTATGGAAGAAGACTTAGAGCATCTCTTTTTCAAATGCAGGGTTTCCTCTAGATTTTGGAAGGTCATTTATCTTTATTGTAACACCTATGGGTTGAAAATACCTGGTTCCAGAGAAATACTCATTGGTGAAGTCAACAAGATGGACATTATGCTGTGGCAGCTCGTAAGGGCCCAAATCCTCTGGTCTATTTGGAAAAACAAGAACAACAAAATTTATGACAAAAAATATAAAGACTACTTATTCTCCTGTGTGATGGGGATTAAAAGACTTCTGGTCGATTGCATGAAGGTTACTATCAGTGAACCAGCAAAAGAGTCTAGCCCTTTTGTGATCCTCAAGAAATACCCTTGTAATATGTGGAGAGATAAGCTGTTACAGTTCCCTTCTCCAATCAGAGTCAACATGTCCCTCTTTATTAAGATGTATATTGAAAATATGATGTAACTAGAACAGAGTCAGTATGAACAAGCTGATCATCTTGTACTATGAGGGATTATTGATGTAACAATCTCTTGATTGAAAGGGGCTTTTTCCCCCTTTTTGAGGCTCTTTGCCCTTGGGATATTCTCCTATTCTCTTGGGAGTATTGATGTAATTTTTTCTTGACCTGCATCAATTTTATATTTTCTATTATTGCTAAAAAAAAATCTATGGCTTTTTGTTAGCACGACACTTTCCATACTTACGTATAATATAAACACAGTACCCATGAAAGTATTACAAACAAAATTGTATTTTTGAACATCTATTTGCAATGCTTGACCAATCCATAGGGCATCTATAATTGGTGCCCAAAAAATAAGCCCAAGGTAAATGATGCAATCGATATTTTGCAAAGATACATAACGCAGCCCATGCATAATTTTTTTACTATTTTGAATACAAATCATCATAGTAGCGGAATTCATAAAGTTGAAGAGATTTCCTGAAAAAGATCCAAATACAACATTTGACCACCACCCTAGTGCATTTGTAGTGTTGATGGGTTTTTACATGAGACTGGAGAGACGAAATTGGTAGCCAAACACAACATACTATCTTTTGTATTAGAGGAACCCATCTTTGCATCTGCCTTCCATATGTGATTGATTTGATCCTAAGGGGAACGGTCAGAGGAAAATTATGTATATACTTCAGACCCCAAGTGGACTATGTATGTGATGGCTCTTCTCAATACTTTGCAACTAATAATGGAATAATATACCTGGCCACCTTATTTCATGTTTTGCAAACCAAAGGAGCACCATTTTTGTTTTTATCTTATGTGAGTAAATTGGAGAATCCATTCCAAACCAAGATAACACGTTGTTAAATACTATCTCCATTAAAATAAAGGAGCATTTCAGATGGCAATCCTTGCAAATGCTTCAAATACGGATGATGTCTAACTGAATAAATGTCATCCTTAAATCTTATCACCTAGAGTTTGGTTAAGACATGAGAGTACACTCACCCCCACCAAACCTGCACAACATCCTTGTTGGGTCAAGAAACCTGTTGCTTCAAAAAATAAACCATCTCAAATATGGGTTTGCTTGATTTGATATGTGCATGGGATCAGAAAATAAGTGTCTATACATGGCCTTATAATGTAGCCCTATTGAATGCATACTTTGAAATGCATGGAGAAAGATATATGGTGCAACCATTTAGGGCAAAAGGCATCTGATGATGAGGCTTGTGCACTCCCTCACATACAATCAATGTGAAAACACATAAATCCTTACAATCACTCTGGTGTAGTATTTGTTGGAGATAGATGTCTACGGAAGCACGCGAACAACACAAGGAGGAAGAAGAAGCTTGGAGCACAAACACACAATACTGAATATATTACTAGAGAATGTACAAAGATAAGTAGCCCATTAGTGCAATAGGCGTATATACAAGCCGAGGGAAAAAACCTCCTAAAGAGGGAAAAAAGTGCCCCGACGGTCCTAGTGTGTTCACACACATCACTACCTAAATATATCAACAATTCCCCCCTAGGAGTGATGCGGTGAACAAGGAGCTGGCACTCATGTATAAGGAAGTGCCAAGCTATGTGGAAATCACTCCACAAAAGGAAGTAAGCCCAAAGCTTTGCGGAAAGCTTCAAACTTCTCCCTAGGCAGAGTCTTCGTGAAAAGGTCTGCTATGTTCTCCTGCGTGGGCACATATGCCAAGCTGATCTCCCGAATAGAGAACCTCTCCTTGACATAGTGATAATGCACCTCAATGTGCTCAGTGCGAGCATGGAACACAGGGTTCTTCGCAACTGCCTATGCACTCTGACTGTCAGTGAAGATGGTGGTCGCAGAAGATTGGCCAACACCCAAATCAGCCATAAGGCGTTTGAGCCACACACACTCAACAGTCGCTGTGAAAGCTGCCCTACACTCAGCCTCACAACTGGAAGTGGCCACAGTAGGCTGCTTCTTGCTCAACCAAGATATACATGAGCTACCAAGCATGAAGCAAAAACCACTGGTGGACACACGAGTGTCACAGCAACCAGCCCAATCTGAGTCAAAAAAAGCATGCAAATCTGGCGGTAGTGATCCCCCCTTGGGATAAAACAACCCAAGTAGCCGAGTACCGCTCAAGTAGCGAAAGATGCGCTTAACTGCCTTCCAATGCGTGACTCCTCGGCAATGCATAAACCTGCTCATCTGTGAGACAGCAAACTGAATATCTGGGCGAGTAATGCATAAGTAAATCAAGCATCCAACAGCCTGCTGATAGAGAACAGTATCAAATGCATCTCCAGCATCATGAAGACTCAATCGTAAACCTATCTCCATAGGAGTGGCAATAGGCTTACAGTCTTCAAGGCCAAAACGCTGCAATAATGTGTCAATATATTTCGTTCGACACAAAGCCATTCCACCATCAACTTGCATAAACTGAATGTCCAAATAGTGATGCAAATGCCCCAAATCAGACATCTCAAATGAGGCATGCAAATCAGCCTTGAAATCAGCAATATGCTTCTCAATAGGACCACTGAGCAGCATGTCATCAACATAGACAACAATGATCAGAAGCACATCATTAGCACGCTTAACATATAAGGTGCTTTCAGTTGGACTGTTCTCAAAACCATGTGCAACCAGATAGGCATGTATCTTCTCATACCAAGCACGTGGTGCTTGCTTTAAACCATATAATGCCTTCTTTAACATGCATACCTGGTTTTCATGCTCTTTTTGCACAAAGCCACGGGGCTGAAAAACATACACTTCTTCATGCAAGTCACCATTCAGAAATGTTGTTTTAATGTCCAACTGATGTACATTCCAACCATGATGGGCTACAAGTGCACAAATGCTCCGAACAGTAGTCATACGGCATGTAGGTGCAAAGGTCTCATCAAAGTCAATGCCTCTTTCCTGCGCATAACCCTTTGCAACAAGCCTAGCCTTATACCTGTCAACTGTACCATCAGGTTTACGCTTCAGCTTGTATACCCACTTAGTGCCAACGGACTTCTTGCCAGGAGGCAAGTCACATAAAGACCATGTACCATTCTTCATTATAGCATCATATTCAGATTGCATAGTAGCCATCCAATTTTCTGAATTCTGTGCTTCATCAAAAGAAACAGGTTCATTCTCGTCACAGAGACTAGACATAGCCATAGCATAGCAATCTGATGCAAAGGAGGCACTATGAGAGCCTAAACGAGTACTATATGACAAAGGTGCATCTAATTTGTTGTCACGTAAGGTCTGCACCAGCCATTTTGGCATAGTTTTTGCCTGCTCAATATCAGCTCTCTCATCAACAAGTGCATCATGTAAATTTGCATCAGAAATAGAATGATCTGCATCATCATATGAAACCTGCAAAGGTTGAGAAGTTGCCTCATTAGGACCAGCACTAGGCTGTCCACCTATAAAAAGAGGCATCAAAGTATCATACATGTCTTTGGAGCTAACAGATGTCTCCTTAGTACATGAAAGCAATGGCTGAATAGCATCTTCCACAAAGACAACATCACGGCTAACCAGAATGCGTTTAGTCTGTGGATGATATAGATGATAGCCTTTACTTTCAGAACTGTACCCAACAAAAATACATTTTACTGCCTTATCATCCAATTTTCTGCGATGTTGTTCAGGCACTAGTGCATATGCGAAACAACCAAAAACATGCAGATGAGCAACAGATGGCTTGCGGTCATGCCAAGCCTCATATGGAGTGATAGACTGTAGTGCTTTAGTGGGACACCTGTTAAGTACATATGCTGCACACATGACAGCCTCAAAGCCAGAAACTATGAGCTAAAGACTGACTCTTGACCATGCACCTCGCCATCTCCATGAGTGACCTGTTCTTTCGTTCAGCAACTCCATTCTGTTGAGGTGTATACGGCACTGTACACTGGTGTTTTATCCCACGTTCAGCCAGAAATGCATTAAAATCAGAAGACATATATTCCCCCCCTCGATCAGAACGGAGGGTGCCCATTTTACATGCTGACAGATTTTCAGCCAAAAACAAAAACTGTTTGAAGCACATGAACACTTCGGACTTTGCTTTGAGTGGATATACCCATGCATGCCTGGAAAAATCATCAATGAAAGTCACGAAGTAAAGGTAATTTCCAAAAGAGGGTGTCTGCATAGGACCATAGACATCACTATGTACAAGCTTCAATTTCTACGTAGCCCGAACTGAACCATCTTTTGGAAAGGATGAACGCTGCATTTTGCCCAAAATACAGCCCTCACAAACATGTTTTCCAGGTGCCTCAAGTTTGGGCAAAGAGGACACCATTTCAGATTTCTGCAGGCATAGCAAACTAGCAAAATTCAGATGCCCAAAGCGTGCATGCCAAAGCTTTGCATCTGACATAGCCTGAGAATCATGAATTGCACATGCCAAATCATTCACAGATCTTTCATAGTCTATGAGCTTATAGAGCCCATGACATAAAATGCCAGAAGCAATAATCACATCACCATTTGATAGATCATGAACTGTACACTTTTCATCAACAAATTTCACAACCAAGCCAATCTTGGCTAATGCAGAAACTGATAACAGGTTCTTTTTGATCCCTGGCACAAATAAAGCATCTGACAAAGTGAAAGAACTACCATCAGCAGTAGTCAAAATGATCTTACCAACTCCCATAACAGGATAAGAGGAGTTGTTGGCGCATGTAACAGTATTCCCTGTAGGGGCAGGCTCGAGTGAAGAGAAGAAACTGCGCTGCGAGGTAATATGTTTGGTCGCCCCACTGTCAAAATACCAAACATCTGAGTCTACTACAAACATGCACTGCTCATGAGAAGATGGGTCAAAACTGCAGACAGTAGTAAACGCCCATTCTTCTTCCTACACAAGATTTGCAGACTTTGTTTTTGGTGTAGAGGCCTCTGCAAGAACCATTCCAGCCTCTTTCTTCTTTGCCTCTTTAGCAACCAGTTTTGGATAGTTCTTTATGATATGATCATTCCCTTTACAGTACTTACAAAACAATTTCTGCTTTTCTGATTTCTTCTCATCTTTATCTTCCTTCTTCGAATATGTAGAATTAGCAGATTTCTGCTTACTAGTTGAAGAGCTCCATTTTCCTTTGCCCTTCTGACTAGCCAGGAAAGCTTGATCTGCAACTCACATAATGGACCTGTTCTGCCTGGACTGATCTTCCTGCAACAGAACAGAGACTAACTCCTCAAATGATAAGGCATTCGGATTACCTTTCATCATCAACCGAAGAGTAGAAGCAAAACTCTGATATGAATCAGGAAGACCATTCAGAACGGTCTGCACAAGTGAGCTATCTGGTATAACCTCATTAGCAGAAATCAATTGTTCCTTCAAATCTTTGATCTTCGTTAGGAAACTATCCATCGAATCACCTTCATTCATGTGCTCACTCTCCAACTGTTTTCGGAGGTAAGCAACACGAGCCTCATTCCTAGCTTGGTACAATGTGGTAAGTGTATCCCAAGCATCCCTAGCTGTTTTGCAAGAGCGAATATGAGGAATAATGGCACGTTTGACAGACAAAGCTATCAATGCATGTGCCTGGGCATCTCTGCCATCCCAAGGAATCTGCTCTGTAGTAGGTGCAACAGAAACAGCAGCACGAACAGGAATCTACAGAATATCATCTTCGACACCATCTTCATCAGCTTGAGTACCTATATTTGCAGTACCTGTTGTTACAGGTGTAACAGGACGTCTTTCAACACCCTGCACAATGTTCCACGGTCCTTTTGCAACCAATACATGTCGCATCATATAAGCCCATAATGGGTAGTTCGTACCATCCAACTTATCCTCAACAGCCAACACACGGAATACATCACTGCTTTCAGCCATGGCCGGTGACTAAAATACCTTGATGCAGAAAATCGACTGTATCTCAAAAAGTTGAACGGAATTGCCCAGAGGAGTTCTACTAGACCTGTAGCAGACTTCGAGATGCTTAAACTGGCGAACAGAAACTTGTATATACCTTTGGCACAAAAGGATGAAATAGCCTGCACAAGCGCTGCGATAGTGCGGTCGGAGGCCGAAACAAGCTCAGATTGCAATTTTGATACCACAAAGTGAAGCTGTTTTGATCTCTGAAACACCTTGAGTAAAATTCATACGATTCTGAGACTGCAAACGAAGGAGTGTCGACGGCGCCCTAGATGAAGCGACGACCTGCTCTAATACCAATTGTTGGAGATAGATGTCTGTGGAAGCACGTGAACAACACAAGGAGGAAGAAGAAGCTTGGAGCACAAACACACAATACTGAATATATTACTAGAGAATGTACAAAGATAAGTAGCCCATTAGGGCAATAGGCGTATATACAAGCCGGGGGAAAAAAACCTCCCAAAGAGGGAAAAAAGTGCCCCGGCGGTCCTAGTGTGTTCACACACATCACTACCTAAATATATCAAGAGTATTAGCATCAATAATGTGTATAAAATTAAGACAAAACAAGTGTTCATTCATATCGAAACCCTTAAGTTCATATTTTTCAAATGCATAAGTATCAATGTTTATAATGTTCTCATCTTGTTCTTCCTTATATGGAGAATCAATGAGAGTAATAATTTTAGGAGAAGCTATTGTGATGAGTGGGTTCTCATTCGCACTTGCATCACTCACTTCTTTAATAATCAATTTGGGAAGATCTGTTGGGTGTGTGTAGAAGTGCGAGAGACAGACAAGAAGCATAAACGCAGCAAGACACACGGAGAAGACAATGGCTGGAATAGCTCTCTCTATTGATCGATGAACTGAACTGAAGTAAGAGCTGAATAACATCCCTAAGTACAAAGTACCACCACATATGAGAGTATCAAGTATGTGGTAACATGGGGAAAAAACCTCTAGCCAACACTAGAGTAAAAAGTGCGCATGTATAGGGAAAAGGTTCACATCAAAGCTACTCGAGGAACACATAAGTGTAACAAAACCTCCTGGAGCGAATGATGTGAACACACACAGGGCTTGCCAATGCTTAGTGCTAGGGCTATGCATGAATCGACTCAACTGGGAAACTGCATACTGTATATCCGACCTTGTGTTGCATGCATATATAAGACATCCCACAACTTGCTGATAAAGAGAAGTGTCAAATGCATCACTGGAATCCTCAACTGAGAACCTGAATCCTATCTCAACTGGTGTGGAAACTGGCTTGCAATCCTCAAAATCAAAACGCTGAAGTAGTTTTTCAACATACTTTGTTTGATGCATGACAATTCCCCCCTCAACGGATACAAACTAGATGCCAAGATAGTAGCTCAAAAGACCAAGATAAGTGACATCAAAAGTATGCTGCAAATCAGCCATAAGAATGTCAAGTTTTGCATCACATGACCCATTCAAGAGTATTTCATCGGCATAAAGAACAAGCACTATAAGATCAGCCCCATTTTTGCATACATAGAGTGTGGTTTCAATTGGACTACATGTGAAGCCAAGAGCAATCAAGTGCTTATGTATTTTGTCATACCATGCACGTGGAGCTTGCTTGAGACCATACAAGGCTTTATGCAAGCGACAAACCATATGCTCTTTCACTTTCATAGCAAATCCAGGAGGTTGCTTCACATAGACCTCTTCTTGCAAATCACCATTCAAGAAGGCTGTTTTTATGTCCAACTGATGCACTTTCCAACCTCGATGGGCAGCCAAAGCAACCACGGTACGAATGGTAGTCATGCGTGAAGTAGGTGCAAAAGTTTCCTCATAGTCAATGCCATATTGTTGCGCATATCCTTTGGCAACCAATCTAGCTTTGTAGCGATCAATGCTACCATCAGATTTTCTCTTAATCTTATAAACCCACTTTGTACCTATGGCATTCTTTCCTTTTGGCAATTCACATAACTCCCAAGTACCATTCCCGTGTATGGAATCCATTTCTGATTGCATAGCATCATCCATTGTAGATTGTCACATGCATCTTCAAAAGAAAGTGGCTCTTCATTACATGTTGTAGCAATAAGAGAATAATCCACAAAATTACTTGATGCATGGTGAGAGCTTGATCTTGTTCTACCAAATAAAGATGCACTCAATTTGCTGTCCTGCAAAGTTTGATTCAGCCACTTTGGCATAGATTGTGCACCCTTGATAGACATGCGTTCATTATTTAATACATCATCAACATTTGTATCATGCGTGGGCTGAATTTCATGCTCATTTTCAGCCATATTTTGACGCAAATGTTCAGCCATATGTGGTTGGAAATTTCCAGCAGTTTTGGCAATTTTTGGCTGAAATTTTTCAGCCATGTTTGGTTGGAAATTCTCTGCATTTTCAGCCCTATTTGGCTGGAATTTTTCAGCCCTTTGAGCCTCAGTTGGCTGGTCTACATGGCCATAGTCAAGCGCACCATTTTGGAAGAAAGACATGAGTGTATCGAACACATCTTGTGAGCTAACCGTTGGCAGTTTTTTGCATTCAAGTAGAGGGAAAACTAAATTTTCAGCAAATACCACATCTCGACTCACAATAATTATGTTCATCAATGGATGATACGAACGATATCCCTTACTTTCAACACTATAACCAACAAATATACATTTCTTTGCCTTATTCATCAAGTTTGTGACGTTGTTGTGATGGCACAAGAGCATATGCCAAACAACCAAACACACGCATAGGACTAACCATAGGCTTATGACCATTCCAAGCCTCATAAGGAGTGATGACTCTCAATGCTTTTATAGGGCAGCGATTCAACACATAATTTGCAGACATGACCGCTTCCATCCAAAACTTATCAGGAAGATGCTTTCCTTTAACCATACATCGTGCCATTTCAAGTAGAGTTCTATTCTTACACTCGGCAACACCATTTTGTTGAGGTGTATATGGCACCGTACATTGGTGTGAAATACCTCTTTCATGAAGAAAAGCATTAAACTCATGTGACATGTACTCACCACCACAATCCGTGCATAGAGTCAAAAGCTTTTGTGAAGAAAAATTTTCAGCCATAGCTAAAAATTCTTTGAAGCAAGGAAATACCTCATTCTTTGCTTTCATAGGATACACCCATGTATGGTGAGTAGCATCATCAATGAAGGTAACAAAATATTCCCACCTTCCCAAAAGCTGGAGTCTTGACGGGACCACGTACATCACTATGAACAACCTGTAATTTTCTTGTAGTGTGTGTATGACCATCTTTTGGAAAAGAAGCACGATGCATTTTTCCAAGAATGCAACCTTCACATGCATGCTTTTCAATGGACTCAAGTGTAGGCAATCCAATAACCATGTCCTTCTTTTGGAAGTAGAGCAAACTATTGAAGTTCAAGTGACCAAAACGAGCATGCCAAAGCTCCATTTCAGCCATGGAAGAAGTATGAGCAACTAAGGCATTCGAGGGAGCCCTCTTGTATGTATCCATGCGATACAAACCATTACATAATGTACCGGACATCACGATAACATCACCATTGCTGAAATCATGAACCATACACTTATCATCAACAAAGTGTACATGAAGTCCAGCTTTGGCAATCAACGGAATTGAAATTAAGTTCTCATTGATACCGGGCACATACAATGCATTTTTCAAGAGAATCACACCTCCATTTGCAACCGTAAGCTCAATTTCTCCTACTCCAATGATAGGATAAGAGGCATTGTTTGCACACACCACATGTCCTCCTTTAGGTGCATCTTTCAAAGAGGCAAAGAATCTTTTGCATGATGTTATGTGCTTTGAAGCACCACTATCAAAGAACCAATCGAAATCAGCCTCACTCACAACCATACATTTAGAATGCAAAGAAGCATCATAATGACATGTAACAACACATGCCCAAAAATCTTGAGCCGTGTTAGCTTCATCATTCTTTGCATTTGCTGAATTTTCAGCAATAGACATGCCCGATTCCTTCTTCTTTTCATTGCATTTAGCAAGCTTTCTACACTCATCAATAGTATGACCATCCTTCCGGCAATATTTGCATCTCTTCTTGTTTTGCAAATCACCATCATTAGAGGAATGAGTGGAAGAGAAAGGTTGAGGCTTTGGTTTTGATGAACCCAAAGCTGAACTTGTTGGAACAAACCAATCACAAATTGATGATTATAAAGAGTTTGGAGCAAGCTTATGATCAGATTGAAGTGGAAGAAGACACTTGAGAAAGTGAAGAGATCTCAGAAGTGAAGTTTGTATACATATGTACATTACAGTTGAAAATTCTTGTAATCTGAGTAGAAATAATCCTTAGGATGATAAGGAGTAATGTAATAGACGTAGGATAAGTCTCAAACCATATGTATATAAATCAATGATGTAAAGAAATATGTATGAGAGTCATTAGAAGACAAGTGTCATAGAGATAGATGTGAAGTGAGTCATCTTCAGAAAATGGCGATGATAATTTCATAGATTTCTCTCAGTCTGATCATGTGGATCAGAAATCCTTTTGTACACATCTAATCTGGAAGCTAATGAAGCTATGTTCAAAATTTTATGATCCAATTCCTTTCCTACTGTGAGTATGATCAATAGGAACATTTGTATGTAGAATCTGCATATAGACTTATCAGAATCATGCACTTTTCCGTGTCATTTTTTTGCTTAGATCTCAGTGCACAGTGTAAAGTTTTTGATGACTGAGCATTCAAAATGTAAGTTAGAATGTAAGAAAGCTATGGCTAAAAGCATTTAGCAAAACGGGATCTGTGTTGTGAGAAATCAACCTTAGAAGTTACCTATGTCAAAGTCGCTTATTTAAGAAGATAGTTTCTAACATACTTTTGATCTTAAGGATAAAATTGAAGTTTTAATGATTCTTTTGAAGGACTAATGGTTGATATAATTGTGCAAAGGTAGCTTGGAGGTATGTATATCATTAGATTGAAGAAATCTGAAGATATGTGCAGGTAATGAAGTCAATCTTTGAAGAAGACTTTTTGAAGAAGGAAAATTCTCACTTAGAGAATTGTTCATGAATGATTTGGTAAATCAAAATAACATTTGTGTAAAGTTTGGTCTATAACTGATATAGAGGTGCTCTTAGATCAGTATAGATCAAGCCTTTGGAGATTAAGAGGTCTCCAACAGTGGTATCAGAGCTGAAGGTGCAATACAAGTGAAGCAAAGGCATTGGAAGTCCCGACTGCTATAGATATTGAAGTTCTTTCTAATTGAAGGTGGACAAGGACAAATTCTTGAAGATAACCTGCATAAGTACAAAGCACGAATTCAAAAGATCAAGAAAATATTGAAGCCTCATATCAAAGGTACATTTTACTATTATAAATCATAGCAATTGTAGACATAGAAGATCAAAGATGGGAGAAAGCTTGCAGATTGATAAGCTAGATAGGGAGAACTATCCAGCTTGGTCCATGAGGATGGAGGCACACCCCATGAGCAAAGATTTGATGGCATTCATTACAGGAGAAGAAGAAAAGCCTGAGTTTGCAGATCCTAGTATTCCAACTAGGTTAGAGCTTGCAGATTGGAAGACTTGGATGAGAAAGGATGTTCAAGCTAGGAGTATCATTTACATGGCTGTAAATGATTATCTTCTACCTCACATCAGAGGATTGGAAAGTGCAACATATGTTTGGAATGCTTTGGAAGAGCATTTCCAAAATACAACCAAGTCAAGGAAGTCTTCATTATGGGCAGAGTTTACAACCTTTAAGAAGAAGAGTTCACAATCAATTTCTGATTATGTGGCAAGGATGAAGGATATTGCAGATAGCTGGGGAGTAGTATATGAAGTCATTTAAGAGGATAAGTTGGTAAGGAAAATACTTACAGGTTTGAGAGGAGATGAGAAGTGGAAGCCTTTCATATTGTCCATAGAATTGTCACTTGATCACTTTACTCCTGATCTTAATCAATTGCTAGGACACATGCTAACTTTTGAGCAGGACATTAAGGGAGATAATGATAGGAGTGCAAGTCAAGCTATGTACTCCAAGGTCAAGAAAAAGAATTGCAAAGGGAAGTAGTCAACTGATGATGAAGGATCTTCAAGTCAAGCTAACTTTACACAAGGAAAGATGAACTTCAGAGGTAAAGGAAGAGGAGGTAAGAACAAAGATAATTCTAAAGCTTTTTGGATTTGTGGCAAAACCAATCATTTGGCAAATGATTGTTGGTATAACAATCAAAATGGTGGAAGCAATAATCAGAGTTTTAATCAAAAAGGTAGAGGAGGCATAAATCAAAGAGGCAATTTTAGAGGAAGAGGTGGTAGGACATCATATGCTAGAGGAGGTGGATGAAGCTTTCAACCTAAGTCCTACAACAACAATTATTATAATTATGCATCATATCAGAAGGATGATATGACTTTTATCTTGAATGCAACTCATGAATCAGTAGGAGAAGATCAAAGGGTGTTTTATATTGACTCAGGATGTAGCAATCATCTGAGTGGCAATATATCCTTGATGACTGTTATGGAAGCAAAGGTGAATGGACATACAGTTCAAACAGGTGACAATACTAAGCATAAGGTGGAAAGTATTGGATCAGTGAAGACAAAGAATGGAGGTACACTCTTGAGCAAGGTACTTTATGTTCCTACTATTCCTAAAAATCTGATAAGTGTAGGGCAAATTGTGGAGAAAGGATATGAAGTCAGATTCACAAATGATGGTGTCTATGTGCAAGATCCAAATCAGGGGTATAGAAACATAATTGCAGGTAAAAAGGAAGGAAGGTTGTTTACTCTCAAAGTCCAAGGTAATGTGGACATGCTTTGTTTACTTATGGAAGTCAAAAGATGTCTCAGTTAGACCTATGGCATAAAAGGTTAGGTCATTTCAATGAGAGAGCCATAAAGGAAATGTCAAGGAATGATGTAGTGCTTGGTTTGCCAAATGTTGAAGGGCAACACATGGTGTACAAGTGTGAAGCTTGTCAATTAGGTAAAGCACATAAAAGTTCTTACAATAAATAAGGATACAAGTATTCAAACATGCTTGAGTTAGTTCATACAGCTGTGTGGGGTCCTTCAAGGGACTATAGCATAAATGGATCCAGATATTATGTATTGTTTGTTGATGATGCAACCAGATGGATTACTTTATATGTAATCAAGGACAAATCAGAAGTGTTCAAGACATTCAAGCATTATCATGCTTATGCAAAAAGGATTACATGACAAAAGCTCAAGAGGTTGAGAGGGGAGAGTATTTTTCTAAAGAGTTTGATGATTATTTGTGGAATGCAGGTATAAAAAGAGAAGTAACTTGCAGGTACTCCCCTCAACAAAATGGAGTTTCAGAAAGAAGAAATAGAACTCTTGTAGAGTTTGCAAGAGCAATGATGAAGGAAAAGAATTGTCCAAATTACTTATGGGCAGAAGCTATCAACACTGCAACATACCTTGTGAATAGGTTACCTTGTAAAGCATTGGAGGGAAGAACTCCTTATGAAGCATGGTGGGGTAAGAAACCTACTCTTGATCGTTGTAAGGTATTTGGATGTTAGCATATGCTTATGTTCCTTCACAGTTGAGGTATAAGTTAGAACCCAAAGCAGAGAAGTATGTGTTTATTGGGTATGATGATAGACAGATGGGTTACAGATTGTGGAGTCCATCTACAAAGCAATTTCTTGTTACCAAAGATGTTACATTTGATGAGCAAAGCACATGGTATATAGGGTCAACAAATGAGTATGCAGATGTTAAAGAAATACAAAGAAAAGGGAAGACAAAAGTAAGTGTGTATGAAGAAGATATTGATGATGTTGATTGTAAAACTAAATTGCAGGATAATGTTGAAGACGGGCCAAGATTTGATCTAGAATCAAATGTGGCTGAGACTTCAAGAAGTGCAGAGGTCAGAAGATCCTCAAGGGAAAGGAAAGAGCTTATCAGATATAGCTATGATACATCTTTCTTAACAACAAAAGATTATGCTTACATTGTGAAGATAGAAGAAGACCCACTCACATATGAAGAAGCTAAAGGTAAACTGAATTGGGAAAAGGCAATGCAAGAAGAGTATGATGCTCTACTTGAAAATGAAACATGGGAATTGGTGCCAAGACCAAAGAATTGGAAGGTCATTGGATGTAAGTGGGTGTATAAAACAAAAAGATTTGCAGATGGTAAAGTGTCTAGATACAAGGCTAGACTTGTGGTCAAAGGTTATGCCCAAACTTATGGGGTAGATTATGATGAAACCTTTAGTCCTGTTGCTAAGATGTCTACAATTAGATCATTGATTGCTATTGCTGCTTGTAAAGGATGGAAGCTATCACAATTAGATGTGAAGAATGCATTTCTGAATGGGTATATTGCAGATGAAGTGTACATGGAGCAACCAGAAGGTTTTATGGATTCAATTGGATCAGATTATGTGTGTAAGCTCAAGAGAGCTTTGTATGGGTTGAAGCAAGCCCCAAGAGCATGGAATTACAGGCTTGTTAAGTTCTTGAATGAATGTGGATTTCAAGCATCAAAGGCAGATAGTAGTTTGCTAGTGAAGGCAAGTGAAAATGGATACATATACATGTGTATTTATGTTGATGATATTATTAACACATGTACAGATGCTCAAGGAGTCAATGAGCTTAAGAAAAAAATAGAGAAGGAGTTTAAGATAAGTGATTTGGGAAACTTATCTTATTTCTTAGGAATGCAGATTGTGTATACTCAATATGGAATATATGTTACACAAGAGAGGTACTTGAAGAATCTTCTAGTCAAATTTAACATGGAGGATTGCAGGCCTTCAAGCACACCATTGGAGGTAAATCATAAGTTGAGTAGGTATGGAGGTGAAGAATTCAATGACATGAAGAAATATATGAGTTTGGTAGGTAGTTTAATCTATGCTACCTTGACAAGGCATACTTTTGTACACATCTAATGTGGAAGCTAATGAAGCTATGTTCAAATTTTTATGATCCAATTCCTTTCCTACTGTGAGTATGATCAATAGGAACATTTGTATGTAGAATCTGCAGATAGACTTCTCAGAATCGTGCACTTTTCCGTGTCAATGTTTTGCTTAGATCTCAGTGCACAGTGTAAAGTTTTTGATGACTAAGCATTCAAAATCTAAGTTAGAAGGTAAGGAAGCTATGGCTAAAAGAATTTAGCAAAACGGGATCTGTGTTATGAGAAATCAACCTTAGAAGTTACCTATGTCAAAGTCGCTTATTCAGGAAGACAATTTATGACATACTTTTGATCTTAAGGATCAAATTGAAGTTTTAATGATTCTTTTGAAGGACTAATATTGGTTGATATAATTGCACAAAGGTAGCTTGGAGGTATGTATATCATTAGATTGAAGAAATCTGAAGATATGTGCAGGTAATGAAGTCAATCTTTGAAGAAGACTTTTTGAAGAAGGAAAATTCTCACTCAGAGAATTGTTCATGAATGATTTGGTAAATCAAAATAACATTTGTGTAAAGTTTGGTCTATAACTGATATAGAGGTGCTCTTAGATCAGTATAGATCAAGCCTTTGGCGATTAAGAGGTCTCCAACAGAACCATACTTGCTTTTCCCCTTTTGTGAGATAGCAAGTACTTGTGTTCCCTCAATCAAACCACTCCTATTCACTCTAGATTGCTTTTCTTGCAAAAGAAGAGACACAACCTCATCAAATGCATACATATTAGGTTTTCCCTTTGCAACCAAACGGAGTGTAGTAGCAAAGCTTTGAAAAGATTTCGGTAATCCTTTCAACAATGTAGAATGATGCATTCGGAATGATCTCATCTATGTTTGCCAATTGCTCTTTCAAGTCCTTGATGCGTGTCACATACACATCCACTAACTCATTTTCAGCCATACATACATCCTCAAGTTGCTTCCTAAGTATGCAACACGTGCTTCATTACCCACGGCATACAAAGAAGCAAGAGTGTCCTATGCCTGTCTTGATGTAGAACATGACCGACTGTGTGGAACTATATGATGCTTCACTGAAAGTGCAATCAAATCATGAGCTTGAGCATCTTTTCCATCCCATCTAAGCTGCTCCTATGTAGGTGGAGAAGGAGAAACCACTGTCCTCGAAGAAGAAGCTCCATCTGTGACAGTAGAGTGTGAAGTAGAAGCACCTGTCAGTCTTCGATCTACATCTGCCACTATGTTCCAAAGTTGTTTTGCAACAAGAACATGCTTCATCATGTAAGACCACATTGGATAGTTGGTCCCATCAAGCTTATCTTCAGCTTGAAGCATGCCAAACAAGTCATTGCTGCCCGCCATTTCACTAAGGAACAAGAATGTGACAAAATCTTCACTTCAACAAAAGCTGAAATGAATGCTGAAATTTCAGCTCACAAACCGTCACTCTGATGGTAATTCTGACTACACGAATGGCTTCGAAATGGGAGTAAAACCCTAGCACACCTGGTGGAAATGTTTCCTGGCTGCTAAAATTCACAGTTTATGCTCCGAAGTCGATTTGCACTGTTAAAGTGCGCGCACGCCATGACGCGAAAAACCAAACTTGAAAAGGAGTTGAACCTGCTCTGATACCACTGTTGGGTGTGTGTAGAAGTGCGAGAGACACACAAGAAGCACACACAAGAAGCACACACAAGAAGCACACACAAGAAGCACAAACGCAACAAGACACACAGAGAAGACGATGGCTGGAATAACTCTCTCTATTGATCGATGAACTAAACTGAAGTAAGAACTGAATAATATCCCTAAGTACAAAGTACCACCACATATGAGAGTATCAAGTATGTAGTAACATGGGGAAAAAACCTCTAGCTAGCACTAGAGTAAAAAGTGCCCATGTATAGGGAAAAGGTTCAAATCAAAGCTACTCGAGGAACACATAAGTGTAACAAGATCTTTGTAAGAATCAAGAAAAGGGTTCTCATGATCACACTCATGTTTGCTTAATGTTTTGTGTTGTTTAATTGTAATTTTTTTTTCATCATTTATCTTTTGATTAGTACAATCGAATTCATTGTTTTTAGAAAGTGGAAAATATTTAAGTTGTTGACGTTCATATCTAAGAGCATGTCGTAGAACATGCTTCTACACAATTGTCCAATCATTGGTCAAGCTGTTTGAGGTATTATATTCTTCCATAAGAGGCTCTAAGTCTTTCTGAATCGAATACTCAAGGGTATTTAAAAAATCCATAACTTTATAAGGCTCAAGATAGGTTTGTTCATGCTCAGGTAAGTCACTAAACTGTTCTTCAAAGTCTTGGAAACTCTCAATTAAGTTTGCTTTTGGTCTAGATGTATTTACCCAAGTTTGAAAAGTCATACGATTTCTTTTAATTGAATCTTCAAAGTAGAAATCTTGTAGCAATTGGTTCTTAAAAACATCCCAAGCTATAGTGGACGATCACTTTCTACCTTAACTAGCGTATCTCTATCATTGATCCTAGGGGTTTGCATTTGATTGCACTCCTGTCTTTGAGTTAGCCTATGGACAACCACTCATATATTCTCCCAATTTCTAGTAAACCCACTAGCAGTTGCTCCGTCCTCAAGCATAGGTTCAAGCTCGCATCTAAGAGAGGGATCTAGCATGCTTAGAAAACTTTGTGATTTATCCGGCTCTAAAGCTATTTGGTCCATTTGAGGCATTTGATTAAATTTAACATCAAATTCAATTAACGCTTGAGTTATATGTTGATCAAGTTTAGTAGTTCCTACCCATCTCATAAATGTAGCCCTATTATTCTTACTATAATCCTCATGTGAAAATTCAGTAAGAAGTTGGGTTTTAAAGTTTGCCCAAGTCATATTAGGTTGGACTACTCTAAGTTGAATTCTTTCTCTCGTAAACCCATGGGAAATACGTATAAATGTCTCCCTTTTATGATCCTCAAGTAGCCCATATTGTTTAGTAAGTTGTTCATGATACCTAAGGTGTGTAGTAGCATTTGTCCCATTAAATTCACCCCTATCCATTTTGATTGAATCAATTATTTTACATATGCGTTGTTTTTCAAATTGGTTAGCCATATTGTATAAATCTAAATTTATTGAAAGAACCAAAATATATGTATGTAGTTCTCGTGGCAATATGTCTATTTCCTTTTGTTGCGACATCGTGGTAAAACATACTTTGCAAACAATAGTAAAAAAATATACCTGAGTAAACTCGATGAAGAGGCTCTTTGTGAGCATGCTTTGTGCAAAGTCTTTACATTGATCAAATTAATCCTAATACATCAATTCTAGTCATGCATGTGAAATCTTAGCTTTCACAAAAGTTGAGGGACAAAGGTAGCGTGACGAGGATCCTTCAACATGTCAATCTTCGTGGAGGTGCTCAAGTCACAATGACCAACCCTCAACAACAAAGTGATTACAAGGTTTGAGAGGCAGCTACTGCTTCAACGGATGTTGACAAAATTGCTACAATCTCCAATGTATGTATATGCATATGCACAACATAAATAAAATGTATACGTGTATACCTGAGAAGTCGTGCCGAGTTTTCAGGTGGGGTTCACCAATGTCGGGAAGAATCGGTTGATCGGATGATGGATCAGATCATCCGCCAATTTGATCGGTACATGCTGGGTGTTTGAGACAAACTCTAGTAAATTAAGTATACTTTACAACTAGGGTAATTGAAGTATCAACTAACTTTAACTACTTATGTTTAGAAAGATCTAAGAAATATCTAAACTTAACTAATATGAAATGCTTATCACTCTATGCTTCTATGGACCGTATGGTTGAGCTGCCCTATACCTAGCAATAGCATCTTGATAAGAAGTAAAATTAATGATTCCTTGGTTAAATGTTCTTTAATTATCTCTTCTACTTTGTTTTCAATGTGCTCTAGTTGAGTGCATCTATTTAGAGGTGGTGGAAATAAATCTTCACTATCCTAAGGTTCGGGAGATGCAATAGAAAATAAAGTTAAAAAACTAGTAAGACAATGATCATATGATATGGAGATTAAAGATTCTTTCGTAATTTGGTCCTTAGTGACTTCTTCTATTTCTACTTCTATAGTTTCATTACTTTTAGACTCAACTAAATGCTTTGTGGACATCGGAAATGAAGATCAATGGAAATAGGAAATAAATTGATGAAAATAACAAGAATAGTTTTTAACAATAATAATGTTAATGCTAAATCTTTCTAAATGATAAAATTTAGCTAAAATGATGATGAATTCTAATGAATCTTGTACAAAGAATGTTGTATATAGCTAGATCAAAAGTGAGCTTTAATGGATTTTCATAAGATAGATGGATCTCATGATCATGTAACTGTTAAATTCTTCACCCTTTGGAAATGCCCTTTGGATACTTGTTCTCTTCAATGTCTACAAGAAAACATTAAGAGAGATTATAGCATACTACACACATATATATACATACAAAACATGTGCACGTCACTCTTTTAGATCGTACTTTTTTCCCTCAACCACACTTTAACTCATAAACACTCACCACACTTTTCATTTTATTTTAATCACTTTATTTGCACATCTCTTCTACTCCTCACTTTATTTGCACATCTCTTCTACTCCTCTCTTTTGATCTACAACAACTCACACCATTCTTTTAAATTTTCCTTTCTCACACTTTAAATACACATCTTTTTCTCACCACACTTTAATATTGACTCACATACACCACACATAATTTAACCATTTTAATTTTTCATTTTAATTTAATTAGGTTTTAATTTAATAATTCATTAATCCTTTAATTTTGATTATACACTAAGGGCTTTGCTACCTTAGTTGTTATAAAAACTCATTATTAAAATCACTAACTAATGCATAAGTTAAAAAATAATGTAACTAATCTATAAAATATAAGTGATATTAATTGAATGTATCCATATCATAATTAAATTCAAGGTTTTCACACATCAATGTAACACCTACATATACATATATACCCTTGGAAACCCAGAAAAAAATACTCATATATATACTTTCATACCCATTTATGTAGCTAACCCTATAAGTTTTTACCCTTATCCCTACATTCTAGGGTACATTTACACATTAAAATGGCTTTTTAGGGTAAACCCCTATCATATACACATATAAGTTTCAATAATTTAAACTTACAGGCACTCCCAGTGAAAATAAGTCAACTCAAAATATTAAAGGGGTTTAGATATCACCAATCAAAAAGTTTTTTCCCCCTGAATATCAATTTGAAGATGAAAATCTTTCCGATACGGCTCCTTGAGGAACTCTTTGATTGAGGGGAAGGTGATGTCATGGACACAAAGGAAACCATCCCAAACCTTAGATTCCATGTAAATTTCTATATCTTATGATTGGCTCAAAATTTGGAGAAATCAATGCTTCCACTCCATTCGTAACATGCAAAACCCCAAGATCGACTGTCTATTTGCTAAGTTCTGACACTTGGAGGTCTTGTTTCTAGTTGATGACATCATTGATGACATCATCTAGTCGTCGCCCTTGAACCACCCCTAAAAAACCTATATAAGGAGGGGTTGTCAACATTCATTCTCACTCTTCCCAATGTCAGTCTTTGAAGCTCAAGGAGTCCTAATCACCAAGGAAGTACTTTCAAGTTCCAGTTCGAGTTTTAATCTTGTCTCTTGCTCTAGTCTTGTCTAGTCTTATGTCTTGGACATACTCTCTTTTCCTGTTCGAATCTACTAGTATGAGATCCTTTTGAGTTATTTCTTGTTGATAGTTCATCTCCCTGAAGGGAGCTATGTAGTCTAGAGAGCTTGCTCCATACTTACGATCCTAGGTTGTGGGATCTCTTGTATCATCTCTAGCTCAGTTATCTACACCTATGAGTCTTGGGTTGTGGGACTTCTTGTATCAGCTACATATTCTTGAACTATTTTCCCTACATGGGTATTCTTATAATCAGAAGCATATTTTTAAAAACTTGTCTACTATGGTCAGAGAGCGGAATCTAGTGCTCCCCTGATAGACACACACACACACACACACACACACACACACACACACACACATATATATATATATATATATATATATATATATATATATATATATATATATATATATAGAGAGAGAGAGAGAGAGAGAGAGAGAGAGAGAGAGAGAGAGAGAGAGAGAGAGAGAGAGAGAGAGAGAGAGAGAGAGAGAGAGAGAGAGAGAGAGAGAGAGAGAGAGAGAGAGAGAGAGAGAGAGAGAGAGAGAGAGAGAGAGAGACAGATACATAGATAGATAGATAGATAGATAGATAGATAGATAGATAGATAGATAGATAGATAGATAGATAGATAGATAGATAGATAGATAGATAGATAGATAGACAGACATATAGACAGATAGATAGATAGATAGATAGGTAGATAGACAGACATATAGATAGATAGATAGATAGATAGATAGATAGATAGATAGATAGATAGATAGATAGATAGATAGATAGATAGATAGATAGATAGATAGATGGATGGATGGATACATAGATAGATAGGTAGAAAGGGACATAAAAAGAGAGAGATAGATGGAAAGAGAGATAGATGGAGAGAAAGATAGATAGATAGATAGATAAATGGATAGATAGATGGATAGATAAATAGATAGATAGACATATTGATAGATAGATAGATAGATAGATTGCCGTGAAAGAGGCACGATGCCGTACTGGCCTGGAGGTATGGAAGATCATGACCTTGGTCTTGCCAAGGTTCACTGTGAGTCCTCTCTCCATGCAAAAGGTATTGAGCGCCTGTAATTGTGACTACAACCCCTCCTGTGACTCTGAAAGCAGGACAATGCCATCAGCATATAATAGGATGTGTACTGGCGTACCTCGGAGGTCTCCTCCTCGGCCTCCTGCTCGTTGTATATACTCCGTGATCTCGTCGATGTAGAGACTGAAGAGAGTGCGTGAGAGAGGGCAACCTCTAAGAAGGCTGTCTGATAAACTGCCAGGGCAGCGTACCCTGCCTGTGACTCGTGCATACAAAGCGTGGATGGCCCATAGCATGTCTGATGGTAGCTGTAACTCCTGGAGCCTCCGTAGTAGTCTCTCTCAAGGGACCATGTCGAAGGCTTTCCGGAAATCCACAAAGCAACAGTATAGTCTCTGCTTCCTCGCCTTCGCGCTCTCAATGAAGCAACAAAGCACGAAGATGTGGTCGATGGTGGAGAAAGTGCGGCGGAAGCCTGCCTGGCCGGGTGCTCTGATCCGAGCTGCCTCAGCGTGTGTACTTAGCTCTACCTCTAGTACTGCCCCATAGATCTTGGCTAGGGTATGGCCTATCATAATAGTCCTGTAGTTCCTTGGGTCCATCATATCGCCGGACTTATGGATAGGCATAATGGTATGCATAGTCCATGAGTCGGGTAATCCCTCAACCAAAGCACGGTTGAAGAGATGGGCAATCAAGTGGGAAACTACATCTGCTGCATATATAAAGTGCTCTCCCTGTAGCGTGGTGTGGTCTGCTGAACGGCCATGCTGTAGCCTATGGATGGCCTGTCGTACCATGCCTGTCGTGAAGAGGGTGGATATCACAGCACGCGGTGTGGAAGGAGTCGGCAATGGTGGCTGTCCTGGGATGTCATATAACCTCTGGGTGTAGGTGTGCCAAGTCGGAGGATCTGCTATGGGTGTAGGTGGGCGTGGCTCATGTAGTGCCCTCCACATGGTGGCACAATCCCTACTCATGAGAAGGTCAATCAACTCTGCCTCCTGTCGCTCCTTGAAAGCTCACCGCTTCCGACGTGTGAGGGCTCGCATTTGTCATCGTGCCTCCCTCTCTGTGATGGATTCGAAGATACTCTGTGCTCTGAGATGTCAGTATACTCACCTACACTCCTCATCGTACCATCTATTCTGGGGTGTATGCCCCAGCCGTGTCGAATGTGCAGTGCTGTGGGTGGTGTGTGGGAAGCTGAGAGTAGCAGATGTATGGAGGATCGAGGAGAAGTGGGTGGTGAGGGCCTCCAAGGAGGCAAAGGGATCAACGGAGTAGATGCGCTCTCGAACCTCTAAGAAATTAATTTAGCAATCCAAAGCTTACCCCTGACTTGTAGTATATGACCACTGAGGAATTCGATGATGATTTCTCCTGAATCGCTAAACCAAAAAACTTGAAACTTTGGCAGCATAAAATGGACTTCAAGCAAATTCCAACAAGCTATAGATCATGCAAAATGAATGAAAAGTCACTGAGATATGATCAAACCAAGTTCACTATTCATAGAAGTCATAGTAGAGTGGTAGATAGAGATGATCAATGAAGTATATGTATTATAGCACATGCTTATACAAGATCATTGGCATTGTAATGATGCCCAATGATAGTGGAATGAGTAGGATATGGTGTAAGCTAATCAAATCCTACAAATGATGAATGGAGGAGCTCTCAATGAGGCACTACAACCATGAATTTTTTTTTACAAGTCATATTACAAGTAGTTTTCCTCCAAGTTTGAATTTGAATTCAATCTTGGTTCCACCTAAAAGTGATTCTTCCAATTGAGGAGATATTCTCTCATGAAAAACTCGTACCTCATACTTCTCCTAACTTGACGAGATTTTGGCTTTACGAGATTCTCAATGATTTAACCTTTTACAAATGGTAAATGATCCAATGTTACAAGCAATGGTTCACATGCTTCATCAAGTAGTTGTGCATATTTTCTTCCATGCCTAGCAAAATGTGAAGGCTTGGACATTTGCACCAACAGATACCTTGATCTTAATTCAATTTTAGTGAATACTAAGGCACCATACAATTGACTCTACAATTCGTCTATATGTGGAAGTGGATACTTGTTCTTAGTGGTTTTCTTCTTCAATCCCCTATATTCAATACAATGTCTACGTGATCCATCTTTTTTTTGAAACAAAATAGGTGCTCCCCAAGATGAAACAGTAGGTCTTATCAACCCCTTCTTCAATAGATAATCTCATTGGAGCCTCAGCTCTTTATACTCATCAATATTGAACATATAAGGTGCTCTAGAATAAGGCTCACTTCTTGGATAGAGCTCTCTAGCATGGTCAATTCTTCTAGGAGGAGGCATGCCTGGTAGATCATCGGGAGATATGTATCTGTACTCATCTAAAAGTTTTCTCAAATATTCAAGTATTTCTTCTTCTTTCTTCATCTCATGGTCATTCACATAAACAAAATATGTCTGATAACCCTGTCAAATACCAACCTAATCATAGCAGAAAGAGGAGAAAAACCTGACTTACAGTGACCTATAAGATGATGTTTCTCTCCCCTCTATTTTCAAAGTAAGGATCCCACTTTCACAATTAATCACGACAGTGTTATGAATTAACCAATCCATGCTGATGATTACTGTTGGGGCTTCACTCACTAATTAGGCATTGATATATGAAGACATATGGAGACATATGATGGAGGAAAGAAGAAGTGAAGGAAAGACCTACAGAAAATCAAGCCTAAGTGAAGGGACAATTTTACTATTGTAAATTAGTGCAACATTAGAGTCTAGATTTGTAATTGATCTTTAGAACTTACGAGTTCAAGTCTAGATGAATGTAAACCATAGGTATATAAGTTAATTTGAGTCAGAAACATGTATGAGAGAACTTAATTTTGTAGTTTGAGGGAGTAGAGAAAAGTCGTGTAATTTCTGAGAGAGATGGTGAGAGAAAACTTCTGAGTCTGATAGAGTTTTCCATGGCTGTGAGCAAAATTAGGCCAAGCCATTTTGTACACACCTTCTCTGATAATCAACACATGTTTGTGTAGAATCATTGTGTCTAATTCCTATTGTACATTGAGTCTCAAGTCATTTCATATGACTATGAAAGTTAGTTGACAGTTACGACTTTTCTGGCGCACATTTGACTGATCTTCTGAAGGTCAGATCTCGAAGCATGGTGTAAAGTTTTTGGTAAGTGATAGCTCGTTTGAAAGCTATTATCCTCAACTACATTTGATCAAAAGATCTTTGAGAAACGGGACGCGTACTCAGAGAAATCAGTTTAAGAGTGAAGGTATGTCAAATCGATGAAGTAAATTTTCAGTTTTCAGACATAGTGTAAAGATTGATACAAAATCAGAGGATTGTGAAGTTATTGCTTGAAAGTTTTGTTTGTTATGTGTTGCTTAACACTAGCAAGAACTTCTCTTAGCAAGTAATCAAAAGATTTAGCAAAGATTAAGCTAATACAGGTCAGATTGAAGGATTGAAGAAAAGGCGCAGATTTCTGTGAAGTGAAATTTGGATTTTCACTAAGTTTAGAGATGAAGACTTACAATGTGAGTATTGCTAAGCTAATGATGGTTATGGAGGTCTTCTAATACCACATTAGTTTAGTTCTTGTGGTGTTTCACACACCAACAAGTGGTATCAGAGCAGATAAGGTCCTCGAGAAGTAAAGGAGAGTAGATACAAGAAGATTTGAAGAGTTCTTTATCAAAGAAGGAGGAAGCTGAGGTGTTCAACAACCAAAGTCATCAGAAGAGTATTTCGAAGTTGCTCCCAAGGGTAAAGGTCTACAAAAGGTATCAATCTTTAACCTTACACTTACAGGTTGAAGCAGAAGCAAGGATACCATGGCAGATCATGTGTCCATTGACAAATTGGACAGAGATAACTATCCTGCTTGGGTAATGAGGATGGAGGCCTTACTTATGAGTAAGGACTTAATGGTATATGTGACAGGTGAAGAGGAGAAGCCTAAATTTGAAGATGAAAGTCATCCAAGGAAGGAAGAGCTAGAAGCTTTGAAGCTATGGCAGAAGAGAGATGCAAGTGCAAGAGCTTATATATACAACACTATTACAGATCATTTATTGCCACACATCAGAGGTTTAGAAACAGCTGAAGATATTTGGAATGCTTTGGAAGATCACTTCCAAAACACCACTAAAGCTAGGAAAGCTAGCTTATGGTCAGAGTTCACCACATTCAAGAAGAAGCAAAATCAGAACATTAGTGATTATGTCACTAAGATGAAAGACTTGGCAGATAGCCTTGGATCTATTGATGAGGATATTGAAGATCATAGGTTGATAGCTCAATTACTTGCAGGATTAAGAGGTGATGAAAGGTGGAAGCCTTTTGTACTTTCAACAGAACTCTCATTAAACCATTATGTGCCAGAATTGAATCAATTACTTGGATTGATGCTTACATTTGAGCAAGACTTAAAGTCAGATGGAGACAAAGGTCAAAGTTCTGCAATGTATGTGAAGAACAAAAAGAAAGGAGATAAAGGCAAAGCAAAGGATGAAGAAGAGTCAACAACTCAAGCAAATTATGCAAGAGGAAGAGGTTTTGGCAGAGGCAAAGGTCGAGGTAATGGAAGAGGTAGAGGTAATCAGAACAATAACAAGAAGACATGTTGGATTTGTGGATTGAGCAATCATCTAGCATATGATTGTTGGCACAATCAACAAGGAGCAAGCCAAAATCAGAACAACAATGGCAGAGGAAGAGGTGGAAGGTTTCAGAATCAATTTCAAAGAGGAAGACATAATTCAAGAGGAAGTTTTGGTAGAGGTGGTGGAAGAAATTGGAATCAGAACCAATCATACAACACTACATATTACAATTATGCAAATGATACCCAGAATGACAACCATACAACATTGATGATGAATTCAATTAGTTCATCAGAGAAGGAGGATCTCAAGGTGTTCTATATTGACTCTGGTTGTTCAAATCATTTATCAGGTAATATAGAATTATTGTCAGAATTGGAAGAAGGAAATTCAAGTCATACAGTACAAACAGGTGACAATACAAAACATAATGTGCATTCAATTGGAAAAGTGAAGTGCAGGAGTGGAGCTGATTTATTAACAAATGTTTTGTATGTTCCAACAATACCAAAGAATTTGATTAGTGTTGGACAAATAGTGGAAAAAGGTTTTCAAGTCAGATTTACAAATGAAGGGGTATTTGTTGAAGATCCAGAGGATGCATACAAACCCATTGTTTGTGGTAAGAAGGAAGGTAGACTTTTTACTCTCAAAGTGCAAGGAAATGTTGGTCAAGCCCTAATTACACATGGTGATGAAGTAATTACAGAGTTAGATCTTTGGCATAAAAGATTGGGACATTTCAATGAAAGAGGAATCAAAACTATGGTGGAGAATCAATCTGTATTGGGACTACCAAATGTAAAGAATCAACATATGATATACAAGTGTGAAGCTTGTCAGATGGGAAAAGCTCATAGACAACCATTTCAGAAGAAAGGTTTCAAGCATGATGGTTTGCTTGAACTCATACATACAGATGTATGGGGACCAACAAAAGAAGGTTCAATAAATGGATCTAGGTATTATGTTTTGTTTATTGATGATGCTACAAGGTGGATAACCCTTTATGTTCTAAAGGAAAGATCAGAAGTCTTTGGAGCCTTCAAACATTTTCATGCTTATGCAGAAAGAGTTACAGGCCACAAACTCAAGAGGCTAAGGTCTGATGGAGGGGGAGAATACTTCTCCCAAGAATTTAATGACTATCTTTGGAATGCAGGTATCAAGAGAGAGATAACTTGCAGGTATACACCTCAACATAATGGGGTGGCAGAAAGGAGGAATAGAACATTGGTTGAATTTGCAAGAGCAATGTTAAAGGAAAAGAATTGCCCTAATTATCTTTGGGCTGAGGCTGTAAATACAGCCACATACCTTGTGAATAGGTTACCATGTGGAGCTTTGAATGGTATGACCCCTTATGAAGCTTGGTGGGGTAAGAAACCAACACTTGATCATTGTAAAGTGTTTGGGTCAATTGCCTATGCTTATGTACCATCACAACTCAGACATAAGCTTGAACCAAAGGCAGAAAAATATGTGTTTATTGGGTATGATGAAAAACAAATGGGTTATAGACTATGGAGTCCTTTAACTAAACATTTTATTGTTTCCAGAGATGTGACTTTTGATGAACAGAAGAGTTGGTATGCAGATAAAGAATGTGATCTTGAAACATTTGAAGAAGAGATAAGAAGGAGTGCAAGAGGTAAATCACATATGCAGATAGATGGAGATGAAGAACATATGCAAGCAAGCACATCAAGAGTTGGATCATATAGAAGGAATGAAGATGGACCAATATTTGATGAAGAAGTACATCCAGATAGACATGAAGAGTGTGAACCAAGAAGGTCAACCAGAATAAGGAATCAACCTACAAGGTATTCATATGACACTTCTTACTTGACTCAGAAAAATTATGCTTACATGGTTAAGGAAGATGAAGAACCTCAAAGCTATGATGAAGCAAAGGGTAAGAGACATTGGGAAGTAGCAATGAAGGAAGAATTTGATGCTCTTGAAGAGAACAAAACTTGGGAACTTGTCCCAAAACCTAATGGTAAGAAAGTGATTGGAAACAAATGGGTTTACAAAGTTAAGAAGCATGCAGATGGAACTATAGCCAGATACAAAGCTAGATTGGTGGTTAAAGGCTATGCTCAAACATTTGGCATAGATTATGATGAGACATTCAGTCCTGTGGCAAAGATGTCAACCATAAGAACAATCATTGCCATTGCAGCATCAAAAGGATGGACATTGAGTCAATTGGACATTAAGAATGCATTTTTGAATGGATATATATCAGATGAGGTTTACATGGAGCAACCTCAAGGGTTTGCAGATCATAAGTTTCCAAATTATGTTTGCAGGTTGAGAAGAGCCCTTTATGGTTTGAAGCAAGCTCCAAGAGCTTGGAATTATAGACTTGTAAAGTATCTTAATGACCTTGGGTATCAAAGTTCAAAGGCAGATGCAAGTTTACTTATCAAAAGAACAGATGAAGGTATGATCTACATTTGTATATATGTAGATGACATTATAATTACAGGTACCTCAAATGAAGGAATCAAGGAGGTGAAGAAGCTACTTGAAAGAGAATTCAAGATAAGTGATCTAGGAAAATTGTCATATTTTCTTGGAATGGAAATCACTTATGCAGAGCATGGCATTTATGTATCACAAGAAAGGTATCTCTTGAATCTTCTAAAGAAGTTCAACATGGAGAATTGCAGAGAGGCATCTACACCATTAGAAGTCAATCACAAACTCAGTAGATATGTTGGTGCAGAGTTCAAAGACATGAGGAAGTATCAATCTTTAGTTGGAAGTTTGATTTATGCAACTCTAACAAGGCCTGATCTTAGTTATGCAGTTGGTGTTCTTTCCCAATTCATGCATTGTCCAAAGGATCCACATTGGATTGCAGGTCAAAGAGTCCTTAGATATATCAAAGGGACTTTGAAAGAAGGATTGTATTATCCTTTTACATCAGATATAAGATTGAGAGCCTATAGTGATTCAGATTGGGCAGGAAGTCAAGATGATAGAAGGTCTACTCATGGCTACATGATATACATTGGAGATAAGCTTGTGAGTTGGTGTTCAAAGAAACAACACACAGTGGCCTTATCATCAACAGAAGCTGAATACAAAGGACTTGTGGAAGCAGCAAAGGAAGTCATATGGATGCAGACATTATTCAAAAGCTTGGGAATTGATCAAGGTATACCCATTATTCATGGAGATAACATGAGTTCATTATATCTTGCAGCAAATCCTGTGTTTCATGCAAGGACAAAGCATATAGAGATACAGTATCATTTTCTTAGAGAAAAGGTAATGGAGAAAGAAATTGAAGTGGTGTATACTTCCACAAAAGATCAGATTGCAGATATTATGACAAAAAGCTTGGATGGAGTAAAGACAAGTAAGTTCAAGGAGATGGCAGGAATAAAAGAGAAGAAGATTATGTGAAGAAGTCAAATTATGCTAATTAGTGATTGAGGGGGAGCTGTTGGGGCTTCACTCACTAATTAGGCATTGATATATGAAGACATATGGAGACATATGATGGAGGAAAGAAGAAGTGAAGGAAAGACCTACAGAAAATCAAGCCTAAGTGAAGGGACAATTTTACTATTGTAAATTAGTGCAACATTAGAGTCTAGATTTGTAATTGATCTTTAGAACTTACGAGTTCAAGTCTAGATGAATGTAAACCATAGGTATATAAGTTAATTTGAGTCAGAAACATGTATGAGAGAACTTAATTTTGTAGTTTGAGGGAGTAGAGAAAAGTCGTGTAATTTCTGAGAGAGATGGTGAGAGAAAACTTCTGAGTCTGATAGAGTTTTCCATGGCTGTGAGCAAAATTAGGCCAAGCCATTTTGTACACACCTTCTCTGATAATCAACACATGTTTGTGTAGAATCATTGTGTCTAATTCCTATTGTACATTGAGTCTCAAGTCATTTCATATGACTATGAAAGTTAGTTGACAGTTACGACTTTTCTGGCGCACATTTGACTGATCTTCTGAAGGTCAGATCTCGAAGCATGGTGTAAAGTTTTTGGTAAGTGATAGCTCGTTTGAAAGCTATTATCCTCAACTACATTTGATCAAAAGATCTTTGAGAAACGGGACGCGTACTCAGAGAAATCAGTTTAAGAGTGAAGGTATGTCAAATCGATGAAGTAAATTTTCAGTTTTCAGACATAGTGTAAAGATTGATACAAAATCAGAGGATTGTGAAGTTATTGCTTGAAAGTTTTGTTTGTTATGTGTTGCTTAACACTAGCAAGAACTTCTCTTAGCAAGTAATCAAAAGATTTAGCAAAGATTAAGCTAATACAGGTCAGATTGAAGGATTGAAGAAAAGGCGCAGATTTCTGTGAAGTGAAATTTGGATTTTCACTAAGTTTAGAGATGAAGACTTACAATGTGAGTATTGCTAAGCTAATGATGGTTATGGAGGTCTTCTAATACCACATTAGTTTAGTTCTTGTGGTGTTTCACACACCAACAATTACACCACAATTTCTCACTTCAATTATATGGAAGGTATCCAAAAAATGTATGTTCACCTAACATAAAATCAAGATACTCAATGAAGCCTCGAGTATATTGTATCCTGCCATTAGCCATTTGTACAGGTCTTTTGGTCTGCATCTCAATATGCAATCATAAAGCCTCTACCAACTTAAGTGAAAGGAAATAATTTGTACTACCCAAATAAATCAGGAAACTAACCTTATGTGGGGATGTTTTCCCCATAAGCCTAATCATGGATGCCCATGAATGAGAAGAAGTTGCCATGCATTGAAGTCTAGGGTTAAAACACTTACCTTGATCATTGACTTCCTCAATTGCTCTATTTTGTTGTTGTTGCCTAGATGGAATGTTGATGGACTTGTTTGGACATTCAAAAGTGTGATGTCCCTATTCTCCACATCAAAAGCAAAGTCCCAATCTTTTAGCCCACTCCAAGAAAGTAGAATCACATCGCCAATGCATAGGTTCTTGCTTCTTAGGTGTATCAATCTGCTCCGGCTTAGTTTGTCGTCCTTGACCATTACTTGAGTTGGTTACCTTTATCCATTTTTATTTTTTAAAATAGTTCTCGATGGTGGATGTTTTGTTGAGATAAACCTTGATTTGGATGCCGTTTTCATAATAAACTTCTCCATCTTCTCAAAGTTTTCTTCTTTTGCAATTGCATCAAGAAAATCTACACATCCGGACCCCTTTGCTTGATAGCCAAGATCTTCTTGCAAACCATCGATAAATTAGCTCTTTAGGGCATCTCCAAAAACTTGTAGGGCATACTTATGTAAATGTAGAAATTTCTCCTTATATTCTTCAACAAACAAGTTATGTCTATCATCATTCTATTCCTTGAAGGACTAGAATTCCACTTTCTTTTCCATTTGATAATGTGGAGAACAATAACAATTCTCTAGTTGGTCTCAAAACTCTTTCCAGAGAATCAACCCTTCACACGCTATGGTCTAGATTTGAACCCAAGTCTAGAACCAAGAAGGATACATCAAATGAAGATGGCATTCATCCGACATCAAATCAAAGAATAAAAGAAGATTTTAATTTTGTACCAGGGTCCTATGATGATGAATGAGTGGCCATCTTTTCCCTGCTTTTGACACTCTATCTTTTTGTGAAGGCAGTAAAAATAGGCTTTGGCTTGGTCAGTTGTATCATCGTTTGCATATTTCTATATGGTCTACAAAAACAGAATCATTTTCCTAGAGCAATGCCTAGTTGATCTTGCCAGTAGTCATATGCTTGTCTTAACGATTAAGCCATGCATGTGTAAGTATAAACTCTTTTGCTTGGTTATCCTTGCCGCATTCCATTAGGATCCATTCGATGTTAAAGTAATGTTGTTGAGGATTCTAAGATGTAGCATGTCAAATTTTCCAAAGTCCATGCTCTCATTTGATACGGGAAAAGATCACTTATCTAAGGTTCCAACATCTCATATTAGAAACTTCTCCATTATTGTTCATATTGACCATGGCAAGTCAATGTTGGTAGATAAGTTCCTCCAAGTGACTAGTACAATGAGTGACAGAGAAAAAGCAAATTTTGGGTAATATGGATCTTGAGAGAGAAAGAGAAATAACTATTAAGCTACAAGCAACAAGGATGTGATATGCAGTAAAGGATGGTGAACCATACTCATTGAATCTGATTGATACTCTAGGCCATGTGGACTTTATTTATGAGATTTCACCTGCATTGGTTGCTTGTGGTGGTGCTCTTCTCATTGTAGATGCCTCACAGGGCATTGAAGCTCAAACATTGGCTAATGTCTACCTTGCCCTTGAAAATAATCTGGAAATTATCCCAATGCCCAACAAAATTGACCTTCTAGGAGCAGATACAAAACATATTCAAAATGAAATCAAGAAGTGTATGAGCATCCAAGGAGAGGCCTATTAAAAATATCAAAGGCAATAAGGAAAGTGATGCGAATGCAATAATTTCTACAGATCTTCAAGAAATTGAAGGAGGGGGTTTCCAGCTTGTTGGATACATCCTAAAATGAAAGAGGAGTATGAGGAGAAGGACTCTCTTTCTCTCCATCTTTCCTTCTCTCTCTCTCTCTATCTCTGTTTCTCCTTTCTTTATTGGCATGGTAGCCAGAGATGGAGAGCTTGAGAGTTAGGGTCATAAAGAGAAAAATAAATACTTACAAAGCGTGAACAAGGAAAAGCAAGAAGGGAAGTACCTGAAAAAGAAATCATGGAAATACTAAATGAACTTTTAACATGTTTTGGTGGGTTTTCTTGATGGTCTTCTTCTAGAACTTTACATTGTTCTAGGTTTTTTCTTTCTATTTTTAGAAAATCTTCTTTTTATTCCTTTCTTAAAAAAAAATCCAATCTTTGCTTTCTATTTTGATTTTTCTTTTTCTTTTTCTCTTTTTCATTTTCTATTTTTATTTTCATTTTTATATTTTCATTTCTTTTTCTTTTTCTTTTTATTTTTGATTAAGGTTTTAATCTCATTTCACACTTATATACAATGATGTTTATTAAAACTAAGGGTTAGGAATACAAAAAAATGGGTCCTAACTAGGGTTTTTATTAGGGAAAATATTGGGTTTCTTATGGCTAGGGTTTCCAACTCCTAAAGATGGCTAAATATGCACATTACAGGTTAAAAATCCAAGGTTTCTAAGGCTCCGAGTTGCATTTTCAAGGGTTAAGGGTTAGGTTTTCTAGGGTTAGAAACTCATTTTCAAGGGTTAGTTTGAATGTTTTCTTGTGGTTTGAGGTTTTAAGGCTGAAACTAACATGGTTTTTCAAGGATTATAAATATGCATGGGTCTTTGGACTTTATTTGAGTATGCACATTGTAGTTTTAATGGGTTTAGAATAAAATACAACTAGAGATAGGGATTTTTAAAGAGTTAATGGGATTTTTACAAGGAGTTATAAAAGTTTCAAGGGTCTTGCTAAATCAAAAGCACACATGAAAATACAAATGAAAGCTTCTCATCATATATTCTATCAAATCAATCAACTACTTGAACAATTTTTCATTTTTATTCATCTTCATCAGTTCCAAAGTCATAGTCACTTGGCTCTTCAATAAAATGTCATTTAATATTTCCTTGACATCATTCTTCTTCTCAAGCTCAGAAATTAATACAACCTTTAGTGTTTTGTTCTTCTTTTTCTTCTCATTTTCTTTAATATTTTCAATATTTTCACTAGTCTCAGGGTTCTTTTCATTAATTTGGCTCGATTCTTGAATCTTTATTACCTTGGTTGGCCTCTTTTCTTCTCTTATTTCCTTTCTTCTTGCCTATTCTTAAAAAGTTACAAGCTCCTTAAAATGTACTTTCTTCTCGTTCTCTTTACCCTTTTCTTCTTCATTATTGCTTTGTCTTCTAGTTACTCTTCTTTCCGGTTCAACCTCATTTTGCATCTCATCTCTTCTTCTCTTGTTCTGAACATTAGCTATGTGTGAGTAGATAGAGAATTGATCTACAGGGGACTTCCATGTAGTTGTCTGCATGATAGCATCTTTGGCTCTTACTAGGGCTTCTATTGAGTAACTCTTTTGAGGTTGTGGCCTAATTTCCTCTTCATTTCCTTCTTCTAATGGATCTAATTGTGCCACTGACATGCTAGAATTTGTGCTTGATAAGTTCTCATATAGCTTCTTCATTCCTCCCTTCCCCCAATTTATAGGCAGAGGAAGCTGAGTCTTGAAGTCATAAAACTTTTTATCTATGTCAGTTGCTAATTGGTGTTCTTTAACTTGTTTCATCTCTTCACATGCATAAGAAAAATGTTCTTGTGCATTGCACCAAACACATCTATTTGCTCCTCCAAATCCCCCAATTCCTCCTCTATCAAATAGACCAATGTTTCTCTAATATGTGGCTTGAGCTAGTGGTGCACGAGTCTACTGAGTAATGGGCTGCACTGGATGTGTAGCCTGAGGCATCACATATCTGTGTATGTTTGGTATTGGCATAGCATTATTTTGTGCTGGATCTATATAGCTAGTGCTAGCTTGAGGAGGACTAGGGTCCCCATAGAATAGACCTTGCTGCATAAACTGGCCATCTCTTTGGATAGAGATGCCTACATCATCATCATGTTCTCTATTTGCTTGCTAAGAATTTCCAATTGCAACTCCACTAGTGCTAGCTTGAGGAGGAGTGGGGTCTTGATAACCCATAGAATAGACCTTGTTGCATAAGCTGTTCATCTCTTTGGATAGCGATGCCTACATCATCATGATGTTCTCTATGTGCTTGCTAAGAATTTCCAATTGCAAAACTCCATTGACATGCGAGATGTGAATGCAACATTTGTTGTAGTTGATGCTACATACACATTTGGAATCACGAGAACAAGTGTATCTCTAGGTTGTAATGGAGCTATCTGTATAGGTCTATCATAGAACATAGCTTGTCGATACCTCAACTCGACAACTACCTCTACTTCTCTTCTAATTGTACTCCAATCTTCAGTCAACCCAAATCTTTTCCTACGCTCCTCAATTCTTCTGCTTGACGAAGCTCAGTATACCTCCTCAAGAACTTGTTCAAAAGTTGTGTTAAATATGCAATTGGTTTTAGGGAATGAACCCACCGCAAGAAACCCTCTCTACTATGCTGACCAAAATCTTCTAGATAGAGCAATTGATGTAACTCTTTTCTTAAGTTATGCCAACTCTTCTCTATATGAACACAAACTGATGCTAGAATTGATCCAGGAGCCACCCAAGTGAAGAAATGAGTCAAAATCTCCTCGGATAATCCATAGATTTGAACTTGGTCTTCAAATACATATTAAATGTTTAATGTTCCTTCCATCTCTTTTCTATGTCTTGTCCTAGTGTTTAGGACAATATCCAAAGTGATTCGCTCAACAATTTCTCTTAGCTCGGAATAGAGCTCAGAGAAGAGACTAGATGAGTCTTGAGCTAGGAGGTGAAGGTAAATCTAACGATTTCTCTCTTTAATCTACGATTTAACTACCTAGGTAAAACATGTTCTAGGGTTTGAGTACTTTATGTGATGACTTAGGCTTGCTTTTCTTGATTGTTCTCTTAACCTGACTTCATTTTCTTTCTTCTTTTGATCTTGACTTCTTTCTTGAGTTGATCTCTTAATTTCTTTTTTTGAATTTTAAGTTTACTTTCTTTATAATTTCTAAATTTGATATGCTTTTTAGTTTTTTTAATTTTTCTTCTTTTTATGATTTTTAATTATATTTCTAATATTTTTGTTCTTTTTATCTAAGCTATGATAGTAGCTCATTCTTAATCTAAGTAACAATAAACAATGCACAAATGCAGGGTATGAGTGGACAAATTTAGGCAGCAAAAGAATCTTTCTTTTTCATGTGCATGAAGCAATGAAAATATTGAAAAAACTTGAGAAGTAAATACATGGAAATCTAATCTGAAGTCGAGGTTATGGGTTCCAGCAGTGAAAAATATTTTTACATTTACTTTTTGAAAAACCTAAATAGAAGTAATTCTGAATGCGATTTCTTTGTTAATCGAAGGTGTGGGTTTTAAGTCAAGGATCTCTATGTCCAAGGCAACTACTTGCTTCAAGTTGGGTTCACTTCGTGGACAAGATGTCGATTGTGGTGGACAAAACAAGAAAATGGGGTTGGATTAAGCCTCGGGGGTGCATCACATCGCTTTGGTCTGGCGGGTGGATTTTGCATGCTGGGTGCCTCTTCCTGGGAAATGTATGTTGATAAGCTCCTAGTATGCACCTTGGAAAAAACTTTTCACACATAGATTGTGGAGTAGAAGTGCGTTATGATGGAAGATGCAGAAGATCACAAAATGAAAGTATAAATATAATAGTCAAAGTAAGATCACTGATCTCAATAATACTAGATCAAAAGTTTATACCGATGTTTGTAAAAAGATCGATCAATATACAAAATGATTGCCACTGAGTGACTGATACAACTCTAATAATGAGATGTTAAGGTACAATGCAGATAAAGGAAATATAACCAAACTAGATCGACATTCTCAACTATAGTGCGGAAAGAAGACCACCTCTCTTCACTTCTTCTTGACTTCAAAATCTTTGGGTAATATCTGAAAAGAAACCATGGAGAAAAAACATCATTAATATATTTAAAAAAATAAAAAACACTAAAAAATTACGCTTTGTTTTTCTAATTTTATTTACTCATACTCAATGATTCAATATCTAATGAAACTTGGAAATTGGGAACTTAATGTAAAATGAGTCACTTAAATGATTGATGCGATTTTTTTTTGCAAGGCCTATGAAATCCCTTAGGAAAGAGCAGATGATATGCTTTTGCAAAGAATCCTTTGAATAAGACGAACATTTCATTGGCTGCCTCTTATTTTATTAGTCGTTGCTTCCCTTTACCATCAAATATAACTACTCTCTAACTTTAGGACTATCAATCTTTCTTAAGCCATGTTCATCTTTAAAATACTCAATATTGAATCTCAAGAACAGATCATGGGTACATGTGAGAGAGCCTCACCATCAACATGCCAGCGTTCAGACCGAGGAAAAACTATTTATAGATTTCAATAACTACTCACATCAATAATGTCCCTCGAAAAAAAAGATGAAATCAATCCCTTTCAAGAATATATTATCATCAAATGTCTCTCCCTTTGTGCCATATTTGTGTGCATTGATTTATGCTACAACTACCTTCTCTCTCTCTCTCTCTCATCTTTTTCTTGAAATTTTCCACAACTTCATCGGTGCACTGCCATCACCATAGTCTCTCTCTCTCTCTCCATCTCTCAAATTTGCGACTTAGATTCTATGCCATAGCATCATCTCTCTCTTTCCCCTTTCACAACACTTAGTTCTCTTTTGCAACTAAAACTTTGATAGTCTTCTCTCTCTCGCTCTCTCTCTCTCAGAGCCAGAGCAGCATCAATCCTCTCACAACCATCACTACACCTTAGGCTCCACCTCTCTCCCCTTCAATTTCTCTCTGTTTCTCTCTCTCCCTCTCTCTCTCTCTCTTTCTTTCTTTCTCGCTTTGTCTCTCTCTACAATAGTGATTTCCCCTTTGTATATTTCTCCATCTTTGAACATCGAGTAGTCACCATTTCTACAGTGTCGTGATCCATCTCGGTCTACAAGTTGTGATTAGGCATGGCTGGAGTTTGTTTAGTCCTGTAGTGCATCAGTCCATCATTTGGTTCTCTATTGGAAACCCATCTTGAGGTATCCTTCTCTGTCTCTCTCTCTCTCTCTCTCTGTCTCTCTCTCTCTCTCTTTCTCTCTCTCTCTCTTTGCTTTTTTGATCTTCTTTGTCAAGCTTTGTAGAATGACTCTATCTCTCTCTCAATCTCTCTCTCTCTCTCTCACTCTCTCTCTCTCTCTCTCTCTCTCGCTCTCTTGTTTCTCCAAATTCTCCATCGCCCATCTCCTGTGCTTCACTGCCATCTATGCTTCTCTCTCTCTCTCTCTTTGCCCTTCAATCTACATTCATCTTTCAACATTGATCTGCCTCCAACTTCTTTCTCTCCACAAAAATATTAGTTTCTCTTCCTTTGGGCATCATCTACTTCGACAATCAGATATTTCTTTGTGCATGCTTTCTCCTCTAATTGATTAGAGCCTATTTTGAATTCCTCTACACATCTCTCCAAAACCCTCTCTCTCCCTCACTCTCTCTCTCTATCTTAACAAAAGCACTTGTGCAATGTGCTCATCTTTCCTCATGATCTTTGTATGTTAAATCCCTGAAACCATGATTGCTCTCTCTCTCTCTCTCTCTCTTAAGAGACACTTCACCCCTTTCAAATAACCCTTCAAGGTTCCCAGAAATGCATAGAATATTCCTTTGCATGATGCCAATGGTAGATCATAATTCGAAATTCCACTCACAAGCAAATCAAGAACATGCCTCTACAAGAGTTCTGAATCCAAAAAATGGAAGAGAACC